>JAUKPT010000706.1:0-18209 GCA_032273505.1 Nanomia bijuga
CACACACACACACACACACACACACACACACACACACACACACACACACACACACACACACAAAAGGTTTAGCAAAAGGTTTTTTGAGCGAAAATTCTTTAACGAAAAACTAAAATCATTTGGAAATGTCAGCGCAAGTCACAAACAAGATAGATTATATAGGATTCAAATTATATGGATTAATTTATTTAATTTATCTAGTGTGACAACGGTCATGTTTTGTTGTTACACGAGTCAAATTTGATATAATGGATCCATGTAATATGATTTTAGTGTGGTATGGCCTAATATTGGTTTTTTCAAACCTTTTGGTGCAAATTAGCCGCAAAAAACACTAACCTCGTTATGAGCTGGAACATAGCTTACATTACAAGAAACAAAAATATATTACCATTTGACTAAATATTACGTCTAATGTGTTAAAATGCAAATATTTATAGCCGATGCCTTAAATAATTCAGGTTCTGAAAGCGTACATGTCAAACATCAAACATCAAACATCAAATTGTGACATTTTGAATTGAACCAATCAGAATCTTCATGATGTAATATTACATTTTGTTTGAGATGATGCCTATGGTATCAAGCCCGTATACAACGACACCGTATACCGTATACGACGATACCGTGGTGCAGCCATTTTAACAATGTTTGACACTTCAATCGGGGTACGATGTTGATTATTGTTGATTAAATGTCAAAATCAATACATGCATATAATGAATAGATGCTGACAATGAGCACATGCGTGTCACGCACACACGTGGATCACTATATTTATAAGGGGTGGAGGGAAATTTATTTTAAAATGTCTCTCAAACAGGCCTGTCAGTGTAGCGCGATCGAGTCGATCGCAATCGCGTAACGATCGCGCAAATTCTGCAGCGCAACTTTTGCGCAACTTTTACGCAACTTTTACGCGATCGTGTAACCGATCGCGTACATATTTCTTACTGATTGGCTTGTTCTCAAACCATCTGAATCAGGGAGGAAGGGTTTTGCTTTCTTGAAACAATTATCGGCCTTCTCAAAAAGGTTTTTTGAAAAGGTTTTTATTTCTTAACAGAAAATAGGGGATCTTCTCAAAACGGGTTTCAAAAATATTATACAGAAGATGTCTGTTAAGGCGGTTAACCCGGTTATAAAGATAAGAAAAGAATTTGAAATGACCCCTTGCATGTGACAAAGAAATTGAAACGATGAAAGCGAACGTCCAATAACAGAATTTGTGTTTATTTTTATTTGACCGCAAAGGGGCGAGGGGTTTTTCGTGAGCATTGTTAAGTCCGCAAAAGCAACACAAAAACAGTCAGTAATAAATGAATTTTAGGACTTTACTAATTCATTAATATCACCGATGAAAATATAAATTATAACAAAAATATATATTATAATGTTAAGATGATGTCAAAAGCGAACTTTATGGAACCAATGGTTGCAAATCGAAAATAAGTTTTGAAACAAAAGAAATGTTGTATCCGCTGAGCGGTAGGGAGGGGGGGTAAAGTTTTAGCGGCAAATTGTTTTCGGGCGTTCCCTAATCTGTGCAACCTTCCGGCGAACAACGTCCGTGAGTCAGTGCATGTTTTCGATATATGAACTGAATTATTAATTCCTCAAACAATGCTTACCTTTTTGATTTATTACGATATAGAAAATTTACATCGAAAGAAAACACGTGTTAACAATCCAAATGTTGACAATTTTGACACTTTACTTTTCATCTAAAACTGTCATCAGTGAATATCAAAATGTGCCGCATCAAAAAGACATACAACATTGTGTATCATACTTTAACAGTAGTCAGTGAATCTTTTTGAAAAATGAAAAAAATGGAAATCTATTATTGATGGTTGGATACAAAAATAAAATCACGTTTGTGAGTAAGTGATCTGATTCATGGTCAAACATGTGAAAAGGAGTATTGTTACAATGGGAGAACTTAAGAACAAGTCATAGACCATTTGACATCTGAAAATACTACTTTTCACAAAAGTCACTTCTATTCTAAAGTCCTCTTTTAAACACCCTACTGACCAAGTGGACCAGAGGGTAGATATTTCTAGGGTATAAAGTATTCCAGCGGGGGTCAAAACCCACCGGGGGGACTATTCCTCGACAATCAAAACCGGGGGACAGTCAATTATTGCATTTTCCCACAGGGGGTTACTATTTTATAGCCGTAGGCTAATCCGCGGACTAAAGCTCCATCTAGTGTTTCGTCAGGCACCAGGTTGTCAGGTTGACTCGACGGACTTACAGTCTAACGTCACACTTCAGTCTTATCAACTCTTTTTTCTGGGTCGGAGAATTAATTTTAATTAAAAAATTCTCGAATGATAATCTACCAATATCATTTTGATTTTAATTATACAGAATATGAGATATGTTGGCTCATTAATCAGATTTTTTTTGCTGCGTTGTTGATAATCCAGCAGAGAAAAACGATCTATGTCAACCTGTTCAACCACTATGCGGAACTAAAAATATCATGAATAAGAGGTTATTTCAAAATGGTTTTCATATTTTTTAGCATAAAATGTATGTTAACCCTATTCCAACCGGGTTGCCTAAATCCATTTTTTTCTATGACCTCGTTCGTTGGGCTTTTTCTTCAGTAAAAGATAGGGGGTTACTAAATTAGCAACTACCCGGTTGGAAGAGGGTTAAGCATTTATCCACCCCTCCCCATTGCGGAGAAAATGAAAACTTTAGCCTGATCCGGTGAGAATTCAAGCGAAAGAAATTGCCCGGTGGGATTATTCCTTTACATTTTTGACCCGAGAGAAATCTCCCAAGACATGTTTGTCCCTGTGAAAATTTGATGTGTCACCGGGCCACTGACTCAGGGTGTAATGTGCGACATCAAATTATTTGCAGCTCTTTGAAATGCAGCTCATCTCCAGATTTAAAGATCTGTTTTTTAAATAAAACTATTATTACATCAACATGATCACGTAAAGCAACCTACCGAAAGACCATTTTTTATAAGTCATGAGGCTAAAATATTTCTTAGTTTTGATATGACAAAATCTAATGTAAGCTAAATATTGCAACTTCTACAAGTCTTCTCTCAGAATGAAGAACAAATTTAAGTTAACACTGTTTAACGAACAGTTGTATTTGTATTGCTATTTTTGCTTCTATTTAATTACTGAAACTTTAGTAAAAAGAGAATTTTATTAAGCCTTAAAAAATGTCTAATTGAAATCTGGTGAGATTTGATAAACCTCTCAAACATATAACTAGAACGAACATACCAACTTACCACAAGACCATTTATGAAAAGTCATCTTGCAATTGCATTAACTCTCAGGTAATCAACTCTAACTCCGAATATTTCAACTTCTACAAGTCCTTTTTCAATATGAAGTACTAAATGCAGCTAACACTAGTCAACGAATAATCGATCACGTATTTGTGCTTCTCTTTAAGTACTAAAATTTTTAGTACTAAAAGAATGCCGCACAGTTTGACCAAATTGTATGCTGTTTAATGTCATGTTTGAACTGCATGAAGGGCATGTTTATATCACATTGCAATTGTTTATATTTATTTATTTGTTACAGTCGAGAAATATAGGCCTCACAGTTAGTATGTGAAAACTGTGAGCTAAAAATATAACAGTATCATCTGACGAAAAGAAAAATATTTTATTCATTTTGCTCATATCATTTAGTTTGAAATAAAGATACATTGTCATAAGAAATTTGTCCAATAGGTAATGGTGGTGATATCAAACTGTAGAAGAAAATCAACCTTTAAACTCTCGTTCATCTTTACAATATTTTTTCGGAATCCTTCGTGGATCTTTCAAACCTTTGGTTATCTTTTGGAGGGTTAGGGGTCTCCGATATTGCTCGAGATCATTATTTATAGCAATTTTCTAAAATCTTTCGAAATGTTTCAGAATCTTATAGAATCTTATAAAATCTTCAGAATCTCGTCTCCAAATAATCTGACCCAAAATCTAAGTTGCTTATAATATAAAAGTCGTGTATCTTTTTAAGACCGAATTTAAACTAATTAATACAAGATAAAAACCAATATAGCCTGAGTAAAAATGAGACGAAAAAATTGAACAGATATTGGAAAAAGTCTTTTGATCTTCTTTTTTCTTAAACGACATTTTAATATGCATGCAAAACTCCTGATATTAATCCTTTTCATAATGGAGACGGGTAAGTTTTTGCAGGCAAGTAAAGTAGACCTGCGTTAAAAACGTGTCGAGTAACTTCATGAGTAAGTTACAAAACTATCATGTCTGGACAAAAAAGAAACACGAGTTTCATTTATTTGAAATAATCGGTTTTTTCTTATTACTCGACTGCAACTTACTCGTCTAGAGCATATACCATTGAAAGAAGAAGAAGGAGAATTTATGTATTTCTGGTGTTTTAAAAGTAAATTTCATTTATCGAAAATAAGAGTAAAAACATAACTAAGAATGTACGTATGTATTTAACTTCCTCGTCTCTCGGACTTCTAGAATATTACTAGATATTCTAGTAGTCCGTGCTCGTCTATACAACTTACTTGCCTTCAGTATAGGTGCCGTTCAAAAATGACGTCACGCTCGTAGGGGTTGCAAAAAATGTGACAATTTGTGACAAAATGTTTTCTCTTAATATGCCCCTCATAAAACCCCTAGTTTTGAGTTAAAAAGTTTGAGAAGAAGAAGCGTGCCATCATGAGGTGGAGAGGGTCAGGTATTTTGTGACACTGCGTAACGTCCTTTTTAAACGGCTCCTATAAAGGGCTATGGTTCGATTAGTTGATGATCATTTCGTCAGTAAACGTTATATCTTTAAATGACCTTTTTCCATTTCCATAATAGAAAATATGTTTTGTTGATATAAAATTGTGTTCTATGTAACTAACTTCAAGTAAAGAGACCGCTATGACGTATTAATTCTATTTGACGTCATTATTGAGGTCTGATTCCCACTGTGTAGTAATTTACCTTAAGCAAAAGCGTTGCCGTTGTTTTGCATTCCCTATAAGATAAATAATCTAAAACTGTTTTATTTCTAATTCAAGTTCCCTTTTCGAAAATAGATCACTTTTTTTATGTTTTAGCAATGCTTTTGAATATTCTTTGAAACTTACAATAAAGACGCTATATGAAAACAGGGGGGTATTCAAAAAAACAAGGGGGTATTCTTTTTTACATGACTGCAAACTTGGAAATACTCAAAACAGTGATTTGATTTTCTATCAAAATTTAAAGTTCTGATAAATGCATGTTTTTTTGCAATGTAATTTTATCAACATATATTAGTTTGGAATTTGCAATATTGTAAGTAACTTATAGTTTTTATATCTTTTAAGAAATCGAGCCTAATCTGTGAAACAATTTAAATTGACCTGATCAGTTTTCAAGCTAATGCTAATATTCAGCTTTCTCTCTGGAAGATAGGCTCTCGAGCTCTTGTCGTCTTAGCACATATAGAACGTCCGTACAGGATTTTAAGTTTATAACTAATCTAAGAGTTGAGTTATTAAGGAATCTCTAATTTTTCAAATTTCAATTTTTTCACAATTTTTAAGTTCTACCCCTTTCACTATTTTGGTCATAACTTCTTTTCACCAAAGTTAAAAATTTGACTCTAACCACCATCGAAAAGCTGATAGAATTATCTTTCTAAACGGTGTTTAAAACATTTTTCTATAAATTTTATAAAGATTTTGTGCAAATTTAACTGGACTACTTGTAAATTTAGAATCGATCTTCTTCCAATGGTTTCTTTTCTAATCAGAATGTAAACATAGACACGTACCATATTTGACATTATATAATACCATCTTATACCCCAAGTAAAATCTTCATGTTTATGATACTTAGTTTTTTGATGTTATTGGCTTATACCAAAACAACTCACTTTTTGGTGACCATTAAGCACGGTTTAACATTCATTGTTCTTTGAATTTGAGCAGATCTAATTCTCCAATACGTGACATTTGTCATGATGACATTCAACATCTATTCTACGTGAATATGTTTGATGAAAGAAAAGAAAAATGAAAATAATGAAGAAATGGAAGGTCAGCATGTAGGAAAGGTCCTGAAATACTAATTCGCTATCGGTTCGAAAGCCTTGACCTTTCTGCGTTCATTGAGCTTAATATCTTCATTTTATTCGTTTTGAGTAAGTAATTTTTCCCGAAAAAAAAATATTCGGCCCGAATTTTCAAGAGATTTTAACGCCTATGCCCTAATTTACATGAACCAATCAGATTGTTGATGGTGTAACTTTCGACCAATCAAACAGCAGATATACCCTAATGCCTATGCCCTGCTAATTTACAGACAATCTCTAATGAACGTCTCTACATGTGTGATGGAAAAAGTAACACGAAAACCCCCGTGCACGAAATGCATGTGGTCACGCCATATTGAGATGTAAATTTTGATTTCATAAATTAAATGTGAATAATTTATCAGGGGAATTTGACCTTCATCTTTGATCTTGCAGTATGTGTGTTCTAGTTGATAGATAGATAACACGTTCTTAACAAGAAACATGCTCAGGTGCCAAAAATATTGATATCAATTCTGTCAAGTTTTAACATTTCTGATGCATAGTGATACCACACACTCCCATACCACAGGCGCACATTTTATGTACTTCGTTTGTTATGGAGGCCGGAGGGGACACCTCGTCTTCTTACAATGCCTCTGTATCCTACATTATTTTATCATATTATATAATGATATATTCTATAATCAAATTTCATATCATATATTAAGAAACTGCTAAGCAATTTTGAGCCTCAAAATTGTGAGGAAAATTAAGTTTTGAGGCTGCATAAAAAACTGCATAAAAAAGTGTAGATAGATAATTTGCATTTCTGAAATAATGTATATCGCAAGAAAAAAAATATACGCAATACACATTACTGCATGGGTTATAGCATGCAGAAGGGCTAATCCAAAGCTATACCCCTATTTCTAACGAACAACGAACAACAATTCCGGCATAAATTTAAACGCGTAGATTCTAGTATATACTCCCCATCTACATGATCTGTGTACTAAGAATACGCTATGAATGAATCAGGATGAATTTGGCCGGAAGGTTAAGTATCCAAAAAACACTTATAAAATGCATATATTGAAAGCAAATCATTTGTATCCATGATCATATGATCAAATGATTCTCCGTTCTTTTTCCTATATCACTACTGTTCATTCTGTAACTTAGCATATGAAGATGGCACGTGGTTACCATGACGACAATGTATGACAACAAACTTTATTTCCTATTCTTTTATTAATCGTTGATGCCCTTGTGTGGTATTTTGCCAAAATTTACATAACTAATAAATTGAATAATTATACTTTTAAAGCTATATTTGTATTGAAAGTGAAATTTCCTTTCTTTTCAGATTTATCCACACCTATTCCCCTGTTTTGGCCTTTTTTTGGCAATTTTGATTGATAGTTGATTTCGAATAAGTTACATTTTGCTTTTCTGTATAAACGCACATGTTAACAACAGAACAAAATGTTTCCTATCATTTTCTATAATGGACGTCCTTGTGTGACAAATTGTACGCATTATATCATTAAATCGACAAATAATCATAAATACCATAATTGTATTGAAGCTTAGATCTACCTCTTTTTCAAATTTAGTTCACACCTATTCCCCTTTTTAGCTTTAAATGTGTCACAAGTATCAACTAATCGTTGATTTCTAGCTTTTTTACAAGAAAGTTGATTTTGAGTAGTTGATCTTTACCTTTTTAGTATTAAATCTTACACAAGACAGTCTGTTTTCTTTTCTATTTCATCAGGATCATGCCTGTTATAAACATGTTCATGGTAAAATGTACGCACTATATACTTAAACTGGAAATTCAAATTCAAATTCAAACTGTACTGCTATTTTTTGGGCTAGATTGGGCCTGAAATAGCCTATTTCAAAAGAAATTGATATTTAAAACTAAAATACACTCATATTGGGTGAAATTAGATTGATGTCAAAGTATTATACATTTAATACATATCTGATAACAATCATCATTTTTCAAAGATCATAATAGGGCCCAATTTCCTGTTTTAGTCCAAAATCGGGCCTAAAATAGCCCATTTCAAGGAAAAAAATGATTATTAAAAGCTAAAATACACTCAACTTGGGTGAATATAGACTTTAGTCAAAGTATGATACATTTGAGGCATTTTTTTCGTAACTTTTGTTATTCTAGTGTTTTTCAAGTCAAAGACTGAATCCACAATATTTTGAGATGGTACCCGTCTAGTCGGCCCACCTTTATTTTTTAAGGTAGAAGTTATTTACCGGAACCCTCCAGGTATGTAAAACGCTATTTACTTGAAAAGTTCTGATATGCAAAACGTTATATATGTCTGAAGTATGATGAAAAATCCCTACAGAAATAAGTCTGAAGACATACTCCAGACATATATAACGTTTTGCATATCAGAACAATTCAGGTAAATAGCGTTTTAGATACCTGGAGGGTTCCGGTAAATAACTTCTTTCTTATTTTAATTCGATGTATTGACATTCCTCATTTTTACTGTATAACATTGTATAGGTTTTCTTACAGCAAACGGAAGAGAACAAAACTTTACGGCAAAAACCTTGGAACCACAGTAAAGATTGTGTTTCAAAAACATGTAGCAGACAAGTCTAAGCAGGCTTTAAGAAGCGTTTATTACAGAATTGCACTTAAGAAGGTTTGTATAAGATTACCAGATTACAAAGTTAATAAACATTTTATATGACGTTATACGTGGATGATAAAGTTGAGACCAAATTGATTGCTGCTAGAGTAGTACAAACCTGAACGGGCAGTTTTTACTGTTTAGCGCAGTTGGTATGTCATCTTTCAACACACTATCATTCGTGTAAGTTAAGCATCGTCGTCGAGAGATATTTACTGGATGGGCGACGCGGATGGTAGAAGCAAGTGGAACCATAGTGAATAATAGTTGATCGTTCTGATTTTTATATTGTTTCTGACATAAATATTTTCTAGAAAAGTTTTTATCACGTTAACCCGCCGTGAGGAATCCTATATTTTCAATGGTCGACGTAAACAGCATTCCAGTGAATGTATCAAGTATAGGTCGCCATGTATCAAAGCAATCGCGAGATATACAATTATTAGTAAACTCACTTTAACATAAAAACAAGAATGTGTTTTTATTTTAACAAAAGAAAGTGCGTATAAACTTTACACGAAAAAGCGTTTATTTTTAAACTTCCTGATATTCAATTCTATTGAATTGCATATATGTTAAGTAATTTGATATTTCAATCACATATAAAATAGATTTTTTATTTTTTATTTAGTAAATCCCAGTTATGAAGGATTTTATATCAAGGGAGTTTTACCACCCCCGTTTTTCACCGCGGGTTGATGTGTTTCTTTTTCAGCAAAAGTAGAGAATTCTTTATGTCTGTCATCGTTTTAAACAGATTGTATCAGATTATGAGTAAAGGCGACTCTTAAAAATGTTCCAATCGCTCTATACTACACGAGCCTTTAAATGACAGAACTGAGGAGCCTTTCTAGAGAAACTCAAATTAGACGTTACAGTGTGGGGCAATAGAATTGACATTATTTAAACAGTTTTTGTCCATCGAAAAGAAAAATTATTTATAGCTATATCAGATTATAAGGACCTCTTCTTTTTATTTACATTCAAAATAATTTACAACAGTTAGACATTAAAATATAAAAAAGGAAAAGAAAAAAGATAAGGACTATCAGTGGGATGATACCAGTTATCTATATCCTAACACAAAATGACCTCTTTAGGACCTCGTTCCATGAAGGTTGTCACTGAGAACAGACGCATCTCTTCTGGGTATCATAGATTAATCGTAAACACAGTTAAAAAATATCTAAACACAGTTTTTGAAATTAAAATTAAATTCTACATATCTTTAAAAAAAATCAGAAGTCCCAAATTTTCATCTTAAGTTTTTCCTCAGTTTTTCCTTTTACTCTGAATATACTTTCTATAAATGTGGCTTGCAAACAAAAAAAATATCAACAAATATTGAAAATGGCTTCAAAAAACGCATTTATGTGAAGACACGTGTATTTTTATTTTGAAACAAGCTGTAGTGTACAGCTTTAAAAAATTATCTAGCACGTTCCAGACACTTGAATTGAATACTCACATCAGATTTATCAGATGAAATAAAGTTTATACGAAAAAAAAAGGACCTATTGAAAACGTTCCTATTTTTGACATATTTCGTGAGGACATTAATAATGACACTAAGGACCAGATGAATAATACATTGTGTGACCCATCTAAAAGTGGGTGTGATTAATGTCCAACATTCTGAAAATAATAAGCATTCAAAAACTAATAATTGATGGATGATCAAGAAAACTCAAGATAATTCTACTTCATTAAATAATCAGTTTTTCATTGAATAATCAGTTAATCGCTATAGAAGAAGAATTAATTATTGAAAGGGACATTGATAATGTCAAGATACTATAGAAACGGACTAAACATTGTATAAAAAAAGATAGTTTTTGTAAAACAACTCATTTCTGTCGATTCTTCTACAGCAGAGCAGACGTGCACATTTTTCGTTCCAGAATTTTGATTGCTACAGAGAGTGAAAAGCTGAGTTAAACTCTTTCAAACTACAACAACAACAACAACAACAACAATCAAGATGGCAGCTAAGATCGACTGGACAGAAATCAACAAGAAGCTCCCAACAGGAAAAAATGACAAAGCAAAGAGAAAGGAGATGTTCAACAGTTTCGATCCCAACGGCAACGGTGTTCTTTCGTTAGCTGAAGTCGACAAGGCGATGCGAGATGTCCTCAAGATGGATCAACTTTTCGACGCGAAATCCGCCATAATGCGCGCCTTCCAAATCGCGAAAGACTCGAAGCCGTCGAAACGTCCCGAGATCGGCGACGATTACATCGAGTTGAGAGAATTCAAATTCTTCCTGCTGTCGCTTCGACAATATTTCGAGTACTGGGTGGCGTTCTGTGCAGTCGATGAAAACAAAGACAAGCGGATCAACAAGGAGGAATTTGTTGCTGCTAAAGATAAAATCGAGGTGTGGGTAGGAAAGATATGTCCAGACAAGGCATTCAAAGAAATCGACACCAATGGCGGTGGAATCATCCTCTTTGATGAATTCTGCAAATGGGCCATCAAGAAGAATCTAGATTTGGAGGATGATGATGATGATGTTGCTGAATAAAAAAAAACACAACTTCTGATTGGTTGATTTTAATAAACAACACTTCTGATTGGTTCATTTTTAAAGCTAATATGTTCGAAGTACAGATCTGCATGCACCTCCTTCAAAAAATAATCTTTTATCAAAACAACAACAACGATGATGAATGACGGGAAATAGTATCAAGAGAAATTGTATATAATATATATATATATATATGTGTGCACGATCTTATTTTAAACATATTTGTTTGTAGTATTTTTAATCAGTAAGAAAAGATTCAAACAACGCATATTTCTTCACTTATTTATTCGTCTCGGTCTTTAAGGATTATCTCAAAAGTTTTTCTAACTTAGACCATTGATTGGTTAAATATTACATCACGAAGAACCTGATTGGTTCATTTAACGAACCGATCGCATTTTTTGATGATGTAATGTAAAACCAATCAATAGTCTAAATCAGACAAACCTTTGAGATGATTATCGTTTAGGGTAGCGCAAACAGGATAATTATTCTTTCAAAAACTCATGCAAAACAATTTAATGATATTTGATGAAGTATCTGCTGTATTTGATAATCTTACTTTTGGAATAAGACAAAAAACAATTTTTCTATACGAACCTTTCCTAGGAAAGTTGTAGAAAATACCTTATGAGATAATCTGGAAAAACGATCACATCAACCTTAGACTGAAAAAGCAGAGAAAATTCTAGAACAGCATTTTTTTTAACGCTATCTGCTTTTATTGATAGTCTAGAATTTTACTCAAAATCACAGTTCCCTAACTTTTTCTGACTTTTCGATTGTCTCACCAACTATTCCTCTTGTTGCTAGTCAATCACATATTCACATTTTTCACCCAATTCTCAGTTTTAAAATTCAAAATTGAATTGGTTTTGCTAGGCAACAATATCTACGGACGTGTATAATCAGACGGAAATAAAACTTTCGTTTGACAAGTGTGACTTATTCAGATGTCTAAAGGACACGTCTAAGCAGGGAATATTGGTTTCTAGAAGGCGTTCTTTGAAAACCATGGTTAAACTAATCTCTTTAAGTCATGAATATTTAATGAGGTGTGTGTTTGTTAAGTGGGGGTTTGTGATAAAAGTATATATGGCAAATCAGAAAATCCAACCACATCTGTCAATGGAAGTTATATTTCAATGAATTTGTTGAAATGTTTATAATGACCACTTTGAAAATTTATCTAATTGCAATTTCATTCAGTACCCTCAAGTTTGTTTCCCTTAAATATATATATATATATATATATTTTTTATATATATATATTGTTTGCTTATTTCATCGTAATTTTGACTAATTTATCGGACTTTTAGCTTAAATTATCGGATTTGTGGCTACCTTTGTCGTATATGTTTCGAAAGCATTCGGCTCTTGAGTCAGTTTTCACAGAAGTATTTATTCTAACGATAAAGAAAATTTGTAATTTCACTGTCGGATTTCGATTCGTTTGTACACACCCCTTCCCCCCCATACACACACATACACACACACACACTTAACATCCCTTCGTGACGCCACTGCAAATGGCCAATCGAATTATTATGGAAAAGCAAAACGACTAAACAGCAAGTTTGGCGACAAGTCTGAGATTCCCTAACAACATCTGTGGCTCTTGCGGCTACTGAAGTCATTCCATATATAGTAGAAACATGAAATCCAATCATTGGATAGTTGGTTACTGACTTCATAGAAATCCTTAAGTTGAAAATCCATTTAAAATTACGATAGTTTTAAACAATGTGGTAATGTGCTTTCACTGGTATGAAATGTATTGTTTAAAATTGTTAAATTGTTTAATCAACCTTAATGTCACCTTAAGTTGAGTACTTCGTGGAGTTGTTTACTATTTGGAAATCAGAACTAGACATTCCTTATATGGGCATATATTCCTAACAATTAAAAGGTCTTTTCAGGGTGCGAAATGAGAGAAAATAGCAAATCGTTATTGAGAAAAGGTGAGCCGAAATAACTATAAAATGGTGAATCCACATTTGATATTAGCAGCAAATTAGGCGGATTCAGTTTTCTGAAGGTTATTCCAAGACCCCCCCCCCCTGAAAAGAGGGAGGAGACTCAGAGTACCCACACATCCACAAGTACAGCCTTCCCCATTGGCCCAGGGAAATGTTGTAGGGGGACAAACTATTAAGCTATTTTTGAAATGTGGTAAACCAACGCGTAGTGGTATGTCATCTTTCAGCACACATCCATTCATGAAAGGTAAGCATCGTCGTCGTGAGATACTTACTGAATGGGGGACGCAGATGGTAGAGGCGAGTGTAATTAAAAATGATGCAATAAAAATGCACTCAACTCGGGCTCTTGGCGAGGGCACATTAACTATCGTTTAGGCAATGCCGACGGGTCGACCCATGCCATGTGAGGGAAACTGGGTAGACAATTGGTAGTTGACGAAACACTAAGTTGGACTTAAGCCATTGCCTCGATAAGTACGTAGAGAACTTGTGGATGGCTGTTCCATCATAAGTGCAAACCATTAACCATTAACCAAAAAACGAGTTCTGCCAAATAAATAAATATATGATTAAAAGCACATGTTACCTGACTTCATTTCTATCATAATGTTGCCAATCACTCAAATAAAGAAACGATTTAAGAACCAGCTATTGGAATGTTTCTGAAGATGTCGATAAATCAGTCACTGTAAAACTTTCAATCCAGCCCACAGCTTATCTTGTAACAATTAAACAGATAAAAATACAAAAGTGACACTATGAAAATAGATTGGGCTCTGATACTGAGAAAACCTATTGTTAATTTTTGATAAGATCATTTTTCTCTATCAATATGGGATCGTCTTCAAATTATGGCTAATTTCATTTTTTGATTGGTTCAAAAACACAATACGAAAGTTCTAATTAGTTTTAATTCAAAATGTCGCAATTTGATATCCTTTTAAAACTCAAGATATTTGAAGGAGCTTTTACTGACCAATTAGATTCTTGGTAATAATATAATTTTCAACCAATCAAATGAACTATGTAGGCATAATTTTGAGATGATTTGTGAAATTATTGACGTCAATTTGAAGAAAGCAAACAAGTGCTATCTTCCTTTTGACAGGAATTCTGTCATCACTTTCAAATTGGTCAATTTTAGGATACTATTGTTTTGTTCCTTTAAATAAGAACCGGATTTAGGATTTATGTAAGATATGCTGTTTGACTGATAAGCTGATTGTGAGATGAGTGCAATAACTATTATTGATCAATCAGACATTTTAGCATTTGACCTTTACGTGGTATGATTTTCCTTTACGAGCTGTTATTCTAAGGAATAATAGAATGACCAACATTAGGGACCGTCCAAAAACAGAATTAGTGTTTCTTAACGGTAATTTGGCCGCTACCTTTCCCTTCGGAAATTATCGTATTCTCGCGTGTGGGATACTAGTCATTTCGTACAAACTGCATCCTGCACTATTATGCATCTGCGTCTGCATCCAGAATAGTATCGACACCCGGTGCTGTCGAAAGAGTGAGCCTTTCCTGGTTCTCACATACACTATGTTTTATATTTTGAGATGTGCTTTTCTATACACCAGATGATCTAGGGTATCGATCCCAAGTTGACTTTCTTAATAGATAACAGATTTGAATTTAAAAGAAGACATTGAAATAAGATACTGAGTCCCTGGGTTACCCTGGAATCCATTTGAAAAATAAACTCCCTATTAAGGATACAAACATCAAGTTGTGACATGTTAAAATTACCCAATTAGCTTCCCGATGATGTAATTTCTACCCAATCAAACGGATAGAATAGCCGATATTTGGCGACAACTCCAATCATAAACAGGTTTCACCCTGACATTAGATGGGGAAACAAATTTAAATATGTATAATTAAGGACATCGCCATAATCATTTCCCGATTAACATTTGCACTTAATCGGAATTAGAAACAGGATTCGGATTTAATCTGATACATCCTTGATACAATTAGTCTATTTTTGAAATTGATGGTTTGCTCTATTTCTAGGCACGAAGCCAAGATAATGATAACCATCCCATGACCCCCAAAAAATATATCTATCAACTTTCTTGAACCCTGAAAATAATGATTTCCAATGCAAATTTATCAGCTCTACAAACTAAACTAGTAACTGGGAGTACAAGACAGCATTCACAGAATTCAACTACTTTGTGGCTATGAGATCAAACCAACCAGAGACCATATCCCCCTAGCATTTGGACTTCAGAATAAACAATGGTTAAACCACTGAGAGGAAAGTGCGTTGACAAAAGGATACGATAAAGTAAAGTAAGATAAGGGAGGTAAGATAGCCGCACCTCCAAATGGAAGAGTCATGCATACCATAGCTAATCTGATACCAAATTCCCTTCACATGGCATTGGTTGACCCGATCGAATCACAGGCAAAGATTTTATAATCAGAACTTCGTTGATGTTATTTAGCCATCAATATACAAGGGCAGTTGAATTATACTGCATCTAATATATTGAAAAGCGAATACATTCAGCTAGATCTATACCAAAATTAGCCGAATATAATTTTGGCCTATTATATTTATGTTGTTCTTTCTTTCTAATTTTTGTCGGGTCTGCATTGTTTTTTGCCGGGTCTGCATTGTTTTTTGTCGGGTCTGCATTGTTTTTTGTCGGGTCTGCATTGTTTTTTGTCGGGTCTGCATTGTTTTTTTTTATCCATCTAGTTTTTCAGCAAAGCTTGAAAGTCATTTTTGCTTTAAACGATGGGTGAGAGTAAGTAAAAGAAGGAGAAAGAAATGGTAAGGAGTAAGTCTTCACTGCTTTAGCGAATGGTAAGGCCAAAAGGACAAAGTTCATAGTTCGTGCACGTAATAGGTTCAAAAGCACTCTATTGTAAGGATAAATTGCAAATTTTTTATCACATAAGACTAAAAGGCAAACTCGTATCTGTAGACTTTCAAACTGAAATCTGTCAACCAATTTTTCAACTTTTTTTTTTTTTTTTTTTATGTAAATGATAAAGGTATCTACTTAAGGCAGGGCATTGTTCCATTTGTAGAGAGAGTAAAAACTGTTGTGTCGGCAATTTGAGGGAATATTTTGTTCGATCGATCGAGTTACCTTAAGTTGATTAATTTTCGCGTGGATTTATTTTCGCGAATGGCATTTTTGAAAATTTCGCATGGATTAATTATCGCGAATTAGTTATGAGAAAATTTCGCGTGGATTAATTTTTCGCGAATGAAGAATCATAGAAGATGTACATTTGTTTTTAAATGTCGAATTCATTGCATTTAAATACAAAAGAGACACTTAGTTTCGCGTGGATTTATTTTCGCGAATAGAGCATTTCCTGATTTTTCGCAATGACTAATTTTCGCGAATGAAGTCCAATTCGCGAAAATAAAGCCACGCGAAAATTAATCACGACCTCAGCTAATGATTAAAATGGCCTAGAAATAGCTGATATTACAGTTACAAACTTTTGAATGAATCCTTTGAAATTAACAAAGTGACAAAATGCTGATTGAAAATTCTGTTTAAAATTGATTAAGAAAGAGTTAACATTTTTTTTGACTTGAGTGTTGTTTTCCATGATTTCCCATACACGATAAGTAACCGAAACAAAAAGCGATTTGCCATGACACACCTGTCTCGAAATAGCACTCTTGTTTTGTTTACTAGCCGAACATTAACATTTTGATTTATGAGGAAACGCGTGTGGCTCAATGACTGGAGTTTAATCAAGGTGATATAAAAGGATACGGAAAAAACTCATAAGCAAATCATCGGATTAAGATAAGAATGTTGAAAGTGACCCAGGTCAAATTAAAGATTTATGATTGATGTAATAAATAGCATACAGTTACAACTCTGAACATTTTCTGATTGCTACAGTCAACAGAGCAGCTTAAAGGCTTAAAAAAATTGATTATGTGTTTAGCGTTATAAGTCAAAAAAAACACATGCGCAATGCGGGTAATCTTTTTATTTTTTATATTTGACACCAAATAACTTAAAAATGCTCAAAATAAGAGACGTGACTTGTTAAAAAAAGCGAAAAATGCTCTTTCTTGACACGGGCGACCGACACATATCAATTTTTTAAGCCTTATTATTTCAAACGAAAAGACAAATTAAGAAACAAAACTTTGGACATGTAAAGACGAATTTTAAAGTGTAATTTTCCCCCTTAATTTAAATATCTTGGGATCGAAAAGTGTTTTGTGTTAATTTTGTTACAGGACAAGGAAAGACATCTCTAGTATTCAAACAAAATAGAAACAATAATGATGATGATGCTTGTTTAACACTCAATACACTTGCCTTTATTTCAGTTGGACAGGGCTGGAGAAGAAAGCGTACACTTTGCAAAACCTGAAAAAGGCTCCAAAAATAGTATGCATAAAAAGAAACATGAGAAGGAATGCAAAATCGAAGAATAAGATTGTCAAAAAGTGCTAACTTAAAAAAAACTGTGAAATAAAAATATTTTACAAAAGCTGAAAATATCATCCGAATCATCCATATCATCCAAATTTTGTAGGTGGTAGAACTCCCCCGCATTTCAGCCCCTGCATTTTGTATTTGACAAAAACAAGGTATGTAAACGCGTAGCCCAAATATGTGATAACTTATATCTCTTTAAAACTCTTTAATCTGTCAGATTAATCATAATAATCGCAAACGCCATCACATTGATGACGTAATCGTTTCGCTCATTTAAAATCTTACCATTGATGAAATATATTTGTGAAGAACCGTACGACAATACACTAATTATGATAAAACAGAATTAAAAAAAAAAGAGACACTTGTTGTTTGGGGTACGGTAATGTAAGGTAAGGTATGAATTTATGATGGAACAGTCATGCATAGCCATAGGCTAGTCCGCGGGCTATAGCTCCATCTAGTGTTTCGTCAGGTACCAACTGACTACCCAATTTCCCCCACATGGCCTAACGATTGTAGTATCACACTTCAGTTGATGTTAACTAGCCTTCAATACT
>JAUKPT010000707.1:0-18189 GCA_032273505.1 Nanomia bijuga
AAGTTTTATATACCATTGTTCCTGATTGATCCATGATCGGTCGCAACTTAAGATTATCTACCGTAATATCTTCAATATTTTCGATCTTATGGGTTTTAGCACTGCCATACATCCTTGCTGGACAATGAGATGCAGGGAACATGTCTGTGTATTTCGAATGATCTTTAAAATTTCGATAAAGAAAGCTTCTAAAGATATTCAAATCTTCGAATGTCGTATCTTCGCTGATTCCTCGCTAAAATTTATTAATGTATTAACCAGTCTTATTGAATATAAGATATATGATTATGTGTTGGAGGCTATGCCGCCTGTGAGAATAAAACGGGTGGTTAGTTTTTTTCATGTTGTTGGCAATAAGGAATCTTAATCTCATTCCTCTGGTTTTATTTTCAGATGAATATAGATTATACAGTGTGATATGAAGGGAGCTATTATCATTCAAGCAACTAATATTCTCCTTCATCATAATTACTTTTTATTCCACTTTCCTCATTGTTTTATTCTTGCATTATCCCTTTTGATCCTCAATACAAGTAAAGTGGAAGTGCCCTTATATAAGCTCCTAAAAGATTCTTTTTATCAAGATGAATACCCGCAAAAGGTTTTGTTAAGTGTTTATGTTTATTAAGAGTTAATAGTAATGCGAAAGGTTTTTTTTATAGATAATTTCTTTTACCTGTGTATATATATATATTATAGAGTTGATGATAGCTATGAACTATGTTTTGTGTGACAAAGCTATGCTGCTGTTTCTTGTATTTTAATCACAAGATCTTATCTAATCATAAAACCATGATGTGGAAAGAGTTTAGAAATGAATTAACAAACTAGTTCATTATAATGTACTTCTTTAAGGCATTAAGTAATATGACGAACTCTTTAAAACATTATGTTAATGATTGGATTTGAAAGTTAGGAAGGTTCAAATTAAATATTAGTTGTTTTTACTGTTGATATTTTCTACTGATAATTTATTTTATGTATAATACTTTTTTAAATTTACATTTATTCTATATTGATGTATCATGACTGTAAAATGTGTCAGATGTTATAGTGAGAAATCAATTTATTATTTCATATTGTTTATGTGTAGCGTACGATTTTGCCTGGCTCCAGAATATATTGCGCGGTTAAAGTCGATGTATGCATTCTTGTTGATTCGACCACAGCCTAGTCATGTGAATTATATTTTTCATGTAGTTTGTTGTAAAAATGATTATAATGTAATATAATACATGGAGAGGCATTTTCACAACTGCACTGTTAATTTTTTACTCAAGACTTTGTCCTATTGAAGGATATTTGTTTTGAATTCATAAATTTTGTCTGCTTTTTTGGGTTTTGTTGAAAGTTAAATGATCGTTTTGAATGTCATTCCTATAATCAAGTTTATTCTGTAGCATTGTTTGTATCGCAATGATCTTTTATTTTGGGTTTATAGGGGTTTTCCAGGGTGGTCACTAATGAATTTTTTATTGCTTGTATTGATGAGACAAAATAAAATCTTGTAAAACTCATTTTCGCGTTTCTTACTGTGTTTTCTATTACATAAAGTCATTGTCATGAAGGGTTATAAATCACAAACTTAAATTGTATTTCGTTGACAGTTTATTAAGGGATTTATATTGGTAAACTAGCCACTAAATCTGTGATAACCGATCAATCACAAACTGCAGTGCCCACATAATGTGCTTTTATAACCTCAACATTTCATAAAAGTGAAATCTAGTTTTAGAAAAGTGCAAAATTTCACAAGGATTATGTTAATCATGAAAAGAGTTTATCTGATTTTAAACCTCATCAAGATGTATTATTCTGTTATGTTAGAAAAAGCATTCAAAAACGAACTTACAAATCTTCTTTGTAAAAATGATTCGATAAAGAAGTTTTATTATTTTCATGTAAACATACTCCTTCTGAAAGTCTATTTTAAAGTTGGACTAAAATAGAAATTTTTGTTAACCATGCTTTCAATTTGGCTGCACCATGTAGAGTTTTTTTTATTTCTTTTTAGGAATGCTATTATTTACAGACTTTTTCACGTTTTTTTAACATATGTCATATTTTGAGGGAATGTTGTTTTTATTGTATCATTTCCTTTCTGTGTTAAAGTAAAATAAATGAATATATTAGTTGATTTTTGATGGTAATTATTATTTATTGAATGTATCTGACGAAAGGTAAGGTTTGGTATATAACCATGGTTTTTTTTCTTCTTTCTTTTGAATCCTCGAGAAAACAAGTTTGGGTGATGGAAGTGAGCAAGTTAATTGTTTATTTCTCAGTTTAATTGTGTGCATGCCCTAGATTGTCTTAGAAATGCACAAAATTGCATCTTTTTTATAATTCACACACTATCTACACACTTATAGAGTTAAGGTAAGTAAGGAAGTAAGTTGGTCGACCATAGTCGAGGGCAACCCTATTCATTCGATCCTACCACAGGGTAGGGGTGGAGGCGACCCCTATCCCCGATTTTCACTGCTTACCCGTGTCATATCTTTTATGCTGAGTTTTATAAGGCATTGCCTACAAATTTATTGCTTTTCATTGGTTAAACGTTGTAATTGACAGAGCTCTGAATCATTGAAATAAGCTTTCGTAAACCAATATCAGTTTCTTGATTGTGTTATGTTTAATCAATTTAATGCCAAAATTAGGGATAACTCACAGACGTTCCTTAATTTAAGTCACGTGAGATGATCAGATGTCTGTCTTTTTTTTTTTTCACACTTCCACCCTTGATGGGGTGAATTGCCAAAGGGTGCCAGTGTTAGGGCTGAACTTGGCAAGACACATGTTGTGACTGAGAGTCCATCTGAAATGTCCGACAATTATTTTAGGGTATTCTTCTTATGAAGATAACATCTTTCCATGTGAGTTTGTTAATTCTTTTTCATATGGTTAGTTGTCGAACACTTTTGTTTTAACTTTAACAAAAATAAAACTCTTTTTGACCAGTTGTTATTTCTGTCTCAAATCTTTTTATTTTCGATTCCCAAAAGATTTGGCAATGCAATATTTTATTTGCAAAAAAGTACCAATTATTCTTGTGAGATTTTTGAGGTATATCAAATGTTTATCTAAAAGTATTTTAATTCTCAAAAAATGGATTAGTGTATTCCATTTGCTTGTGCATTATCAATATTTTGTGATTTAGGGATTATCTTATTATAAAGATGGTAAAAGTGAACTTCTCTTTTAATCTTTATAAGGGCTGGAAAAATCTTAAGTAGTTTGATTGAATAGGATTAGTTGTTGTATAAGGTTTTGGGAAAACCCATTTTTGGCAATATGAACCCTGAAATAATATGGAGGTTATTTGTTGTTTAGAATCTAAAAGAGTATTAGTAAATATTTGCTCATGATAATTTCTTTAGATTCCCAGGGCTGCATTATTAAAAGATTTGATTGCGTACTTTTCTTATAAGATGACTGGAATTTTAGGTTATTTACTGGATAATCCCTTAAGTTCAATTATAAGATTTTATGATTCGATATGCTGTATTTCAATATTTCAATACAGAAGATTAATTGCCTTATGCCTTAACTATTTAAGTCAAAATGTTATTTAAAAAAAAGAATTCCAGTCTTCCAAATATCGTGCAGTGGATATCGATTATTGTAGGCATTACCACATACATTCTATTTATCTGCATCAAAAAAATCATACTTAGTTGAAAATTTGTAAAAATTTCATTCACTTAAGTTGCATTTGTATTTGTTGAATTTTACCTGCATTCAGGCCAATAGGCAGATAATGATACACACATAATTATGTAACAAACTCTAGTTGTGAGGTTTTTCTTTTTAAGAGCAATTATGATTTCATCTTTAGCACTTAATTTTCAGGGAATGAATTGATATGATTTTATCTATCAAGGTTTAATGTGTTGGTTGAAAATGACCTATCAATGAAAACCAACTTTTATTGGCTTTTGGTCATGTGTTATTTCCAGTTCAATAGAGTTCATGAAGTCCATGAAGTTTTTTTTCTTATCAATTTTACATCATAAAAGTACTACTATACTGTTTTTATTTTTTGATAGCTAGAAACAAATAAAATTATGCCGAGTACTGGCTGGGATGAAACAGGGAAACACTATTTTTTGGTAAATGATGATCAACTCAACCTATTTTGCATATGCACTCAATTCCAGTTCTGATGTAGAAAGCAGAAGCACTATATGATTGAAGCTTCACCTTAATCTGAAAAGTTTGAAAGTTAGGTTAACATAAAAACTGCATCGGGTTTGGATAGACAAACCCATACACTACACAGAGACAGAAAATTTGTGATGCAACAGAAATTTATAAATAATAAAAAGAATAAACTCTTTATGTTTATAGCAGTATTTAAAGTATTTCTTACAAGGAGAACTTATAAGACATTTTCAGGATCAATATTTTTATTTAATTGTCGAAAACTAATATAAAAAATGTGAATGCCGAAATAAAGGGTCTTTTAGGTTAAATTGATGAATTGGGAATATATTGGTTGGGGTATTTTTGTATACGGTTCGAGACATAATTAAAATGTGACTGGACTGGCTTTCATAATAAGGAATCGTAGCTTATAAAATCTTGGTTTATAGAGACAGAGCACAACATGTTTTGATCAAATAGATCCCAATTAAGGTGATCTGTTTTGATCTGTTTTGTTTTTGTGTGGTCAATTGTTATTCGTTTACATTAGAACTCATTTAAAAATAGATCAGACATGGCTTTTAAAAACACCTGCTTTTTGTTCTTGCATACTTCTCAATTATTTTGAATAACTATCAAATTTTGTTAATTGCTTCTTAATGAGTTTAGTTTATGATGAATCAGAATTTCTAATAAATTATATCTAAACGTGTTACCTTCATACATGTGTCCATGTGTACATTTTTTGGGGAAGATATAATTGTGTATGAGTCAATTTCTTATTTTCAAATATTAATTTTATGGAAATGGTTCACGTCATGATTGGTTGGAAATAACATCAGGAAGTTACTGAATTACTAAGGTTACTGAGTTTCATAGAAAATATCAAATATGACACAATATCCAATCATGATTTAATGCTGTAATTTTCAACCAATCTATTGGTAAACTTAGCAACTATTTCAAGACACTTTTTTCGTAATTTCAATATCGCTGCAATAAACAAATTGAAATTGGATTAGTTTTAAAGATAAATGCTGCCTTCTCTTGAGAGTAATTAGATAAATCAACAGTATTTGCAAATTTGATATTGTTCTGCATTGTGTTTCATGAAATTACCTGTCATCCACCTTCAAAATGTAATTGACCTGTGCATGCAATAGTATAACTTTATAACACTTTGTAGGAGGTATCAAAATAAGCAATAAATAACTAGATAATCTATGTATATACTGTTTTAATAAGGCACATCAGCATGTGAAAAGAAATTGCTATAATCTGCTTTTATCTGATAGAGGTATTTTTTAAAAGAGGTATTTACTACTAATGCAGTTTGAATACCTCACATGTGTGTTGGTGATTTGCGATAAATCATGTTTGTCAAGTGATAGCCTTTAGGCAATGTCTATCTGAAACAATATACGATCTTTTGAAGGGATATTAAGACTAAATGTTTCAAAAAGGGATATACTCTGCTTTGTTTCTAATCTCAATTTAATTCTTTATATGTAGAACGGAAAGCTTTGGCTTGCTTTAGAAGAAACTGTTTTGAGATGATTTCACCCTGACAAGTACTCATTGGGTATCATAGAAACACATGAAGAAGTATGGGGTAATTTTTGGTAGTTGATCAATACTGCTGTGAATTTGGTCCTTGGTTTTTGATGCTCAGATGGCATTTTAGTGCATTCTTTAGAAAGGGTAATTTTTCTGAAGCCCTGTTAATAGATCTTGGAGGAGCATTCTCATGCCTGTAATTTACAGTCAATGACAAATCTTTTATTTCAGGTGAATCAACCAACAATAAATATATATGTTATATATGAATTTACGTCAATTCCTGAAAAAGTAACAATTAACTTGAATTAAGCTCATCACAATAACTTTTTTACACAATCATTATTTACATTACCCCTCATCTACTTATTGCATGTGTACATATAATCAATAAAACCAACCTACTCTAAAATGTCCATTATGTTTCATAGTCTTTTTTTGTGAGAATTATTTTGCATTATTAGAAACTCACTATTGTACCCTTTTCCCACCATTAATTGTTTTTAATATGTATTTTATAGTTACGATTGTTGTCCACATATTGTATTGGGATTTTCATATTTCCTTTCCTTCTGATTGAGATTGTAGGTTTTATTAAGGATCACATAACGACTGTTTCAGAAATATATTGTGTAAAGAATTTCCTCAAATACGGAAAGAGATTGTTTAGACGAAAGGATATTGGACAAAGTATTAAGATGAGTTGGTTCAAAAAAACCTTTTTCTGATCATATCTATCTATATGTATTTTTTTTAATAAGAGATGTGATTCTATACGATTGATAAACTATTATATATGTTTCTTAAATGCTCTACTTAATCCATTCATACATAATTAATCTGAAGGTTTAAGATGATACCAGGATTAAAACGAAACAATAGATAAAATCCAATCTTTTCTAGCTGTGTATGATTAGTTGAGTAAATGAACGATTTTCCACTGTTTCATGATAAACAAGCTGATTAAAAACACTATAATACTTAATAGTAATTTATATGTGTGTTATTGTCTTGTGTGCGCAGAGAGTATTTAATGGTATTAAAGAGTTTCAAGTGATTCACAAATTATGGAGTATCTCGTTTACTAATTCTCACTCTACTTGTGATAGACTGAAGATATTGTTGATATTCATTATTAGTTCAACGAATATTGTTTAAAAATCTTAATGCAACTCTGCTAAGTGGTGTGCGTAGGAGTAATTTCCTTCTAATTACAATTAAATTGTTCATCAGTAAATATATCTTACACCTTCTTAGTCAGGGTGAGAAGGGTCATTTGTTTTTGCTAGCAGTTTTAGTGATTTTGTCTCTTCTTTTGATTGTAGGTTGTTTGTTTAAGCTTTTTTGATGTTACTGGTCTCATGAATAATAGCTTTGTATGTTTTATTAGTAGATCAGAAAATCTTGCAGATGTGATTAATAAGTAATTTGATGTGAGCACAGAGATCACTTTTTTTAGGCATTTAGAACGACTTAGATGATTGATGATTATTTGATTCACTATGTTACATAATTGTATCCTTATTATTCATACTTATTAATTCATTATTAATAGTACGTGTATGCAAGGGTTTGAATAGTATGTATGACATTCTATACTATGGTCATAATAACCTTATAATCTTCTAAGTGCATTATTCCTTTTAAGTCCCTTACAGTCCCTTTTCTGGGGGCATATGACAGATTTTCCTGTTTTGACTTCTAAGAATGAATATGATTCTATACTGAGGAGGGGGTAGGTAACTAATGTTTTCTTTCCTTTCCTCTCTGATGACAACAGGTGCAAAAAGTTAGAAGTCCTTATTATTGAATCAAAATCGATCTAGATTGTAAAAACTTCGATATAGTAGTATCTCAGTTATAGATTCTTTAATGATGGTTTCAATTTCGTTAATTTATGGTATCATTACTTTTTATATCTGATATTGATCTTATTGTACTTGTCTAGTCCACTAATATTGTTGACTTGATTGCACTTAATTATCCTCGGTCTATAATGATGTTGTAGAGTAAACTGTGTTCGTCTTCATATGCTTCATATGTTTCAGTTCCTGTACTATATTCTCATTATCAGTTTGTTTAAGTTTCGGTTGGTTTTTATTAAAAACAGTATAGTTATTTTCTCAGTGATAACAAAAGCTAAGTGAAGAAGAAAAAAGCATTTTAGATCAATATTTTTTATCGTTAAACAATATTAGAATTTTTTCAGTTGAAATAACATTTTGAAAACATTCCCAAATAATTCCATGCAAGATATGGAATGTATGCTTTAAAGAATTATTTTCAGTTTTTTTATATTTATGACTCATTTTGTTTTCATTGACGTTATAATTGTTACTATTTACTGACTGCTAGTACGAATTATATCATTTAGCTAGCGATTTATTTCCAAAGGATTATGAGAAATATTTGTAAACTTTTTCATCTTTAAGTTTTGATTACTGGTAGGATTAAGATTTGTGAGTAGACGAAACAGGTTCTATCCAGTAAAAATATGCTAAAAGCTAAGTCAGGTGCTTGTTAGAATTTCAGAAATTCTTTTTGATAGTATTTGGTTAGAGTTTTCAGCAAAACTTTTTATTTCAATCCATGTTCATTTGTTGTCAATTCGAATGATTTGCATGCTATCCATTGCATTATGCTGCATCAGGTTGGAGTTATAGAGGTTGTTTTTTTGTAAACTCTGTAATGACTTCTAATATAATTACATGTTGCAAGTGCATATATATATATGATTTCTGAAGGTAAATTGAATCATTTCGGACTTTATTCAAGAAATAAAAAGAAATATGACTTAATGAAATGGCCACCTAGTGTGGATGGGCTAGTGTACAGCAAGCAGAGGCTCAAAACGTTGCCGCTCTGGCATTTCAAAGAAAATATTATTACCAAAATTGATGTTATTATTGTTTCCCCAAGTTATGCCATTCTATGTTCACAAATTTCCTTGGATGTTAGTCTTTGAGACTTCTCTTTGTTAATATATATATATATATATATATTAGAAATATATTTGAAATAGATTTGAAAAAGATGCAGTATTGATAGCAAGAAAGCAGAGAAAAGAATAGAAAGTCAAATGTCAATGTAAATGTCACAGACTGGTCTAAAATGGAATAGAGATTTCATTAGGTATAAGAGTCTAGAAGGAAGTTAGTTAGGGTATCTTAAGATTGATCGAGCGGCTTAAAATAGTTATCATAGCGGGTATTTGATCTTAGAGAGATTAATTTGAATTGAAAGATCATTCCATGATTTTATGCATTTATTATATATGAAGTTAATTCCATATCTTGTGCTTTTGAAGGACTTAGTACTAAGCATCCCATATTGAGCTCCCCTGGTTGATTTATTATTGTAGTTTTCCAACTTGTTGAAAGTGAGGATAAAAGAACTAGGCAAATTTCCTTTAAGATAATCAAAGACAATCAGACAATTTTGGACAGATAGCATGTCATTAAATTGTCATTAAATTGTTTTAGTGTTTCTGTGTGAGCATCGAGTTCTGCAAAAGTCATAATTCTAATAGCATTTTTCCATAACTTGGTTACTTTATCAGAAACTGAAAGCAATTTGGGAGTCCAAATTTGGCAACCATAGTTCAGGTTGAGGTTGAACAAAATTCCTAGCTTTAGCAATCATTCCATTGCTACGGTTTTGATAAAATTAAGGCAATAAACATCTCCACTTAATTTTTTATCCAGATGCATTCCTAGATTCTTCACACATTCAGAAGGATAGATATATTTCCCGTTCAAACAAATACTTATATTCAGTTTATTCTTCTTTCTTGAAAAGTCTTATCATTGTTCAACGAGATTTTGTTATCAGTTAACCATTTATGTAGAGCTTTGAGGTCTTATAGTTTCTATTAATATTTAGAAGATTTGTGTCATCCGCGAAATGGTAGGCTGTAGAATTCTTGGTACATTTATGTAAATCATTGACAAAAATAAGAAAAACTAAGGGTCCAAGCACGCTCCCTTGGGGAACATATTAAGAGTTATAGCATTCAATAGATGTCAACCTCACTTTGTGAGACATAACTAACAACTAAATATATTCCAGAGTAAAAACATGACCGGGGAAATAAGTGCACCGGACCATGACAAATAGTATGACGTAAACATTACAGAAACTAATAAATAATATACTACGGAGGATGGTATAAGCATCACATGTTGACACTCCCACTTGATGGTTATACCATCATAAACATCAACAAATTTTATTTCATTTTTTATAAACAGATCATGTGTGCCAAAACAACATTATTTATCCATTATTAAGTATTCAACAACCACAATTAATCCAAAGTATCATAAGCATTCATTGACTCCCAATTCATCGCGAAATTTCTCGAATGGTCCTTTCGCCTTAATCTTTTGGTCATAACATCTGCCAAATTATGTTCTGTAGGAATGTACGAAACGTCAATCTCCTTCATAGCCATTCTTTCATGTGTGAAGTGAAAACTCACATCAATATGCTTTGTACGATTATGATGTTTAGGGTTTATAGATAGATCGATTGCTCCCTGGTTATCCTCATAAATTGTTGTTGCAGAGTTAATATTAATGCCAAGATCTACAAATAGACGACGAAGCCACACAACTTCTTGTGTAGCTATACTCAAGGCAACATACTCAGCCTCGGTCGAAGATTTTGCAACAGTTGCTTGTCTGCGACTAGCCCAACTTATAGTGGACTTTCCATATCTAAATACGTACCCTGAAGTTGATCTCCTTGTTACTACATCTCCTGCCCAATCAGAGTCTGAGAATCCCATTAATACGTCGTTATCTCCACCAGAAAATACAAGTCCATAATTACTTGTACCTTTTAAATATCGTAATATGCGTTTAACACCTATCCAATGAACCATACCTGGATCAGACATAAATTTTGATAACATTCCTATTGCTGCAGCAATGTCAGGTCTGGTTGTTGTTGATATGTATATTAGACATCCAATTGCTTTCTGATATGTTTGGATATCGAATCCTTCCTCATTATCAGACCTTTTATCGAATTTCACACCAGGTTCAATGGGAGTAGCCACAGGCTTGCAATCCAACATGCCGAATCTCACAAGAATTGCTTCGACATATTTTGGTTGACTGATTGATAGATGTTTAATAGACATACCAAGAAAATATTCGATCTCACCATTGTCGACCATTTCAAACTTTTTACAAATAGCATCTTTCTCCCTGCTAAGTAAATTTGGATCATTAGACACAGGTATAATGTCATCCACATATACCCCCAAAATAATAAAACTATTGTTTTGTATTTTAATATATATACAACCATCTGCAGATCCTTTTATGTATCCAGATTCAATTAAATATTTGTCTAAAGTCTCATTCCAGCAGCGAGCTGCTTGCTTTAAACCATACAATCCTTTGTTCAGTTTACACACGTAATCTGGTTTATCAGGGTCTACATAACCCTCAGGTTGCTCCATATATAAGTCACAATCAAGAATACCATACAAAAAAGCAGTTTTTACGTCCATTTGGTGAACTTCTAAATTATTTGAATTAGCAAAACTGAGTATGAAATGTAGCAGCATGAGCTACTGGTGCAAATACTTCCTCGTAATCGACTTCTTCCGTCTGCGAATATGCTTTAGCCACTAATCTAGCTTTATGTCTTTTTATTAAACCATCTACACCAATTACATTCTGATCAGATGGTCTTGGTACTAGTGTCCAAGTTTGATTTGTTTGTAATGAGGCAAATTCATCATCCATAGCCTCCTTCCATTTCTGTGAATATTGTCCATTTGATGCCTGTTTGAAGGATTTCGGTTCCTCTAAATCTGAAGTAAGTGAAGCTAAACAACAGCTATCAGCAAGATCAGCAGTATCAGCAATTAAACGATTAACTGGTTTGCGAGTTCTGACTGAATTCAGATTTGACACTTGATTCATAAAGGTTTCTTCGTAGGTACTTCTCACATCAGGAACAGGAACAACATTGTCTAATTCTACCACATTTTCACGTTCTACTTCTTCAACATCCTGATTGTTTCCAACTACTGAATTCTCAGCATTTTCACCCATATCATTATTACTAGCAAGAACTTCTACTCCTCCCACTGTTTTTCTATCAACACTAATGTTCATTTTACTTACATTATCGACTTCCATAGGAAATATCATAGTAGATGGATCGTCCGTTTTTAATGCTAAACTAAAATTGTGAAATTTGTTTTCACAAAACAAAACATTTCGACTTCGTGCAAAACGTCCATTATCAACATTATAAACCTTGTAACCTTTGGTTCCGTCAGGGTAACCAAAAAATATTGCCTTATAGGACTTTGGGTCTAATTTCTTCCGCTGGTTATCAGGAATATGTACGTAACATATGCACCCAAATACACGTAAATTAGAAACATCTGGTTTCTCGTGAAACCAATATTCAAATGGAGTTTTACCTTTTAGTGAAGAAGAAGGACTACGATTCCGAAGGTACACTTCTGTTTTGACCGCCTCTGCCCAAAATTTCAGTGGCAGTTTAGCATGGTACAACATTGACCTCGCTCCTTCAATTATGGTTCTGTTTAGCCTCTCAGAAACGCCATTCTGTTCAGGACAATGGGGATTAGTAAATTGTCGACTAATACCCTTTTGACTACAGTATTTTATAAAATTGTCTGATGTATATTCACCACCATTATCGCTACGGATGGAATTAATAACTTTCAATTTTTCTATTTGGTGATTGTTATTTTCAACATAATTAACAAATTCTTGAAATTTACAAAGAACTTCACTTTTTCTTTTTAGGAAGTAGACAAAACTGTACCTGGAATAATCATCAGTGAAGGTGAGTATATAATGACTGCCACCTACTGACTCGACTTGCATTGGTCCACACAAATCTGTATGGACAACTTCTAAAACTTTACTTGACCTGTGTTAACTTTGTTTTGGAAATGGAAGACGATGCATCTTTCCAAGAGCACATGATTCACAAGTATCATTCTTGGCATCACTATTGCCACAGGTTTTCATACCTAATACTGTATCATCGTTTCTAGAAATTTGTGTAAGATCATTCATGTTCAAATGTCCATACCTGTGATGCCACGTGGACAGTGATGGTGACGATGTTGAAGATAAATATGCAACTTCCGCAGGTGGAATTGGAGAACTGAATTTATACAGACTTCCATTTACACTACGGCCAATTTCAACTGACTTACCGTCTTTCACAACCAAGCACTTGTCTCCAACAAAACGTACCTCTGCACCTTGTTTGGTCATTGAGCGAACAGATAACAAGTTCTTAACTAACTTCGGGACAAAGAGTACTTTCTTCAACGCTAAACAAGTTTTGTTTGGACATGCTGTTTGAAGTCTTAATTGTCCTTCTCCGTGAGATAAGACCACACTTTTATCACCGAGATAAACAGGTGATGGTTGTTCATAATAAATAACATTTGAAAGAATATCTATATTGTTCGTCATATGCTTCGAAGCTCCCGAATCTATATACCATTCTTGTTCTACCGTTTCACTTTTGTGTTCATTAGTAGTCGAAGTGACCAAAGCGAAGTCATCTTCATGAAAAATATTTTCAGCGATGTGTATAGCGAGATTTCCTTCGTCTGGTTCGTTTTTCTGTGGACAATTTCTCGCCATATGACCTGTCTGATTACAATTATAACAGGTACCTCTAAATTGCCCTCGTGTATTACTGTTACCCCTTGCGTTGTAAGGGTGTGATCGAACATGTTGACTTGAACTGCTACTAGCAGCAGCACCACCTCCACCACCGAACGAACCACCACCACCACCAACGAACGAACTTCGACCGCGAAATCTTCCTCCTCCTCGATTACCCCTATAATTTCCCTTCGCTCCCGTAAGTAGTGCTTCGTCAGCAGAATTTGTTTTACTTTTACCTTTGTCTCGCCTTTTCAAATATTCCTCTATTAAGACTCCTTTTATATTCGCCCAGTCTAATTTATCAGCATCACGTGCATTCATACTCGTAAGAAAATTGTCATACGAGTCCGGTAAACTACCTAGCATTACTATCGCAAATTTCTTACCGTCGATATCTTCTTTCAACTCCTTCAATTGTTCAGCGAGTGAAGTCATTTCAGTAATGTGTTTCATCAGGTCATCTCCTTCTTCCCTTTTTCCCGCATAGAACCTCCTCGTTAATCTGACAATCTGGTTAACAGAGACAAACTCGAATTGGTTCTGTAAACTATATAATATACTATGGATGATGGTTTAAGCATCACATGTTGACAATATACTCCAATACGCTTCAATTCTATTTTTCCACTTTGGTGTTACTGTGTAACCATAGTTATTCAAATCTTGAACTAGTTCTATTTTTTTGTATTCTTCCATTAAGCCACAAATATTAAACATTCCAACTTTGAAAATGATTCTTCTTTTCACCATTTTGCTTGTTCTTTAAATAAGCCTTAAAAAGTCATTTTTGTGTAAAATCTGTGATAAAAAGTGATTATTGCGAGAGATATTTTCAAGAATGACCTCTTTGTTTTTATAGATGAAAATCCAAATGGTGAAAATAATTTGTAAATTTGTAAATCTTTACTGCATAGGTGATAACCATGACAGTGGAAGTCTTCTAGCTAGATAGCAAGATACGAGATACGAGATACAGATCATGTTTTGAGAAGCTGAAACTTAAAGAATAGGGTGGTGTTCAGACAAAAAGTGCTAAAAGTACTTTAGTATAAGGGTACTAAAATACTGATTTTGACCAAGGGGTAGTGTGGTATACTGATTTTTGGCTCTAAGTACTTCAGTATGATTGGTAGATAGAGTGCACACAATAATTGTTTATGTGAAATACTTCAATATGCCTATATGTCTTGTATTTTAGAATTGCCCCTACCCTAGTAGTGCTATTAAGTTTTTTATAATTTTATAATTTTTCATAGTCATTCTTTGCCATGTAACAAATTTGCAACTTTAAAAAAAGAAGCATTATTTCTGTGGCTCTCATTTTTGTGGCTCTCATTGATACAAACCAAACAAAAAAAAACGCATCAAAAAATATTGACTTTTAGCCGAGTTATGGCTTCTCAAAATTTGTCAAAGGTCATTTTCATATGGTTAAGGAGAGTGTCGCCCCTGATGACAGTTTTTAGGGATAATTTAGGGCTGATTTTGGCTGAAAATCCCAATAGACTAAATTAGCCATTTTTAGTTAAACAATCAGATCATTATAAAAAAGTATAGAATCCAGCTTATGTTTTAGGTTCAATACCAGGAAGGTTTTGCTCATCCTTTGCACATAGTTATTCATGATTTCATAATTAATTATTGGGCAATTGAGGGCAGTTAAGAGTAATTAAGACACAAAACTGAAAATTATCAATGAAAAGTTTTAAATCTGGACAACACTTATACTAACTTTCTATTTTTACAATGACTAGATACCAACCCTTAATTGGCTTAAATATGAGACTTATTTATTCGAATTCCTTGTTCATTTTTACATAAGAAAAGTTTTTACTGTCATACACCCAAACAAATATAGGTCAAGGAGGAAAAATCCCTCAAAACTATTTATTTGCCCCAGGTTACATTCATCTACTATCATAAATAACTATTTGCTGAAAGTCTTGATAGTTGCATAGTTTATAGTATTTATATTTTTGATTCGTTGGCTTTTACAATGGTGGAGAAACCATCAATGAAATTTTTCGTCTTGGATTTTGTGTGAAAGTTCATTAATTCCTTTGAATATATTTTGCACGTTTTTCATTTACACCATATCCTAAGATATTATTGATTTGATTTTACAAATTAGTACCAAGATATTTCCCACTATGGTGATGGAACAGCCATGCACAAGCTCTTTTACATGCTAATTGAGGCAATTGCTTAAGTTCCATCAAGTGTTCGTCGGCATAGGTCGACCCGTCGTCTGCATTGGTTAAAGATGATTGATGTTCCCCTAATGATACTCGCCTCTACCATCCGCGTCTCCCATTCAGTAAGTATCTCACGGCGACGATGCTTAACTTACATGAATGGAAGTGTGCTTAAAGATGACTAACCACTACTACTATCTACCACTGCTATTATCTACTCATCTACCTTCATTTAGATTCTTAGAAAAAGGTTTTTTTATATATATATATATATATATAATTTGAGACAAATCAATAGCACTCGTAATTTTAAAATCATTTTTATTCATTACTAAAATTTTACAACATGTTTCGTCTGCACAACAGACATTATCAAGTAAGAACTTACAAATCTAACAGTAACTAAAATTTATGTATAATAATCATATGATATTAAATTAAAATAGACCCTAAAGGGATATAATGAAATAAAAGGATAAAAAGAAAGTTTATTTGATTTTATGATAAATATACGACGAGTGTGCTAATTACAGTACTATTAAGAATAGAAGTCAGGCATGAAATAAAGTAAATTGTATTAAGATATAAGGATCAAAAATTATTAATAATAATATCAGAACAATCAGAGATGAATAAGCTGAATAAATCGGGTAAATAACAAAAATGATGAGAATAAGCAAGTCCTAAAGCATGGATTAAGAGCAAAATTATAATTAGATCGCAATGTTCAAAAATTCATGTTAAATTTGTTTATTGAGTGGTGATTTTTATTAATGAATATGTATAGCTAAATTTTAACCAGAATTTGGATTGTGCAGAGTCAATTATTTTAAATGGTGAGAGACTACATTTATCCATACTGTTTTTGTTAAGATTGAAATGTTCAAATATAACTGAACTTTTACCAATGTTAAGATGTTTCTCAGCATGGTCGAAACGTTTCCTCATCGTCACACCAATATAGTTAGCATTACAGCCGGTACACGAAAATAAATAGACAATTGAGGATATTTGTGCTTCTGGTGTTTTATCTTTAACATTGCAAAAATATCTAATTTTAAGAAAAGAAAAACATGTTATGATTTTTAAATTTTTGCAGTATGGTTGACTTATTTCAGAGATCTTAATTTTCGTTTCTTTAGATTTTTTGCCTATAAACGGTATTTTAAAGTAGTATTTACTAATGATTTTTTCTTCTTGGACGTTCGTCGAAGATATAAACTGTTTATTAAGATATTTGTTTATTTTAAGAATCTTAGTTAAATTATAAATATCATTATGAAATAATTTCCATTAGTTACAAATTTTGTATAATCTATGAATTAAAGTGTTAATTAATGCTAATTCATAAGAAAAAGGAACGAAACTCTTAAAATTGGTAAATAAACCAATGAAAGTAGGTTTACGAAATATATGCATATATGTATATATATCATGGGGTTCTTTCTAATAGGCCTAGTCATCGTGCAGGTCGTTTTACAAAAAGTACCTTCCGGTATTTGTTTTTAAATTTTCAGGAAACATTGGTATTAGATAGTAGATTGTATTTAATCAATCGCGAAAAAAAAATGGTCAATTTGTCGAGGAATCTGAGTTACTTTTGGTTTGACTTTAAGTGAAAAAAAAGTGCAAAGAAACCATTTCTATTAAAAATGCCTTTGGCAGTGGAAAGATATCATTAAAAACTACGTCTGTGCAAATTTTTATCAAAACCGAATAGCACAATCAGGAATTAGAGGCAAAAGTTGGTCAAAACAAGAAAACACTAAATTGTTCTGACCCCAGTCTTAATGCTCTTGTTACATCAAAAGGACGATGTATAGACCTATTAGAAAGAACGCCATGATATATATGCATATATGCATATAGGTATATATATATATTGCTGTTAAAAGCATGAAACATTAAGTTCGACAACAAAGTTGTATTCTTTTGTCTAACAATTTCATTCAATTAATTACCTCTACATTTGCATTGAGAACTCTATTGCTGATATCAATAAACAATAAAAAATATTCTATTTAATTATCATAAGAAATCTTATATTTATATTATAATAATGATGATAATCATGATAATCATGCAAGTGATGATAATAATGGTAATAATGGTAATAATGGTAATAATGGTAATAATGGTAATAATGGTAATAATGATAATCATGCGAGTGATGATAATAATGGTAATAATTATCATGATAATCATGCGAGTGATGATAATAATGGTAATAATGATAATCAAGGTAATAATGAAAATCATGGTGATAATGATAATACGATAATAATGATAACCATGATAATCATGCGAGTGATGATAATCATGCGAGTGATGATAATCGTGCGAGTGATGATAATCATGCAAGTAATGATAATCTACGAGTAATGATAATATTGATGGTGATGATGGTGATGGTGGTGGTGATGGTGATGGTGATGGTGATGGTGATGGTGATGGTGATGGTGGTGGTGATGGTGATGGTGATGGTGATGGTGATGGTGATGGTGATGGTGTTGGTTATGGTGATGGTGCTGGTGATGGTGATGGTGATGGTGATGGTGATGGTGATGGTGATGGTGATGGTGATGGTGATGGTGATGGTGATGGTG
>JAUKPT010000708.1:0-18183 GCA_032273505.1 Nanomia bijuga
AACTTTTTCCATTGAGATTCTGTATAATTATGTTTTTCATCACAAATATGGTTGCAGAGAAAACAGATACCATTTGTCGATGCCTCAGGAGTTCCGTTTTTTCTCTTTTTTGTTAGAGGAGGACCACGTAATAGCACCGGCTTTGAAGATCTCATATTGCTAACACATTGATATATTCTTATATTTTCATCAATTTGACGATATCTATGTAGCTTTCGGTCAGTTGGATCATTTTAGAAGACTTTTCTATCAAGATTATGGTTATCAGACATGTCAGTATTAGTGAGATACGTACCTTAAAGCAGAGAAATGACATGTAAAATGAATAAAAGCAAGAGGAAAATTATTTACCTCGACATCTCGGCGACACACTTTTTCTTTTTTTTTTCTCCCACATTTAAAACATACGAAAATAGAACAACAATGAAGAAACATCTCCTACAGGAGAAAAACTACTTAAATTATGAAACTAAAGAAGTGCCTTTCAACAAAATACATCAGCACCTGGTTGTCTAGGATTATCTTGTCCTAATAAAGAGTGAATTATATTCATGATAAAAGCCAGAATATTTTGAATGACTTTCGTGTATAGAGTCCAGGGTACATTATTGAGAATCAAGTCATGAATGAGTTTGAATGAGTAAAAAAAGGTCAGATCATATGAGAATGGCTCATACATACTAGACTTCGAAGAAATATAGTGGTATCAGCAATTATAATCATTTAAGTTAGTTAGAGAATCACCTTGATATTCTAATATGTAATCTAAAAAAAATCCAAAATTGGCCCTAATTACCAAATATTTCGATTTTTCTTAGCTCAATACTTACTTTATGCCATTTCTGGGTCCTCTTAGGTGCCTACAATATATCAACTATGAATCTAAGTGTGTCTATCATCTTGTGGTTAACAGTTATTTTGAGAAAATAAGAAACCTTTTGTGATATATATGAATAGAAATAATGTCTATTGCAGTTAAATGAAGGGTCGAATTTGCCAACTTAGTTACTACTATTACAGATATGACTTGTTCCTTTTCAAGACACAGTCATTAATAATTAATGAATCAGTTGATTGATTCGTTTGTCATTAAAATTTACAATAGAAAATCAATGTTTCTGCTTCAGTTGAGAGGTCTAACGTTTTCCTAGCATAATTACTTTTTGAGATAAGAAATAGGCTACCCAAGGACAAAACCATGAATAATTGATGACTTCCGGTTGTCCAAATGTTGGGTTTTCATTAAATCTCAAAAGGAACTTTGGCTTTTAGATCATTTCCAGGGGTTAAAGGTATGTTTTACGAGTAGTAACTCGTAAGATTCTGAAGAGGGCTTTTTCGTTTTTTTTTGGTTCTTTTTTTGATTTTTGGCTCAAAAAGGGCACTTCCGGTTGTCTAAAAGGTATATATTATATCAAACACGAATAGAAAAATGCCTATTGCAGTTAAAATGAGGGGTCAATCAACTTTGTAGGACCGGTCGTTCAGGAGAATTTGCCTTAATTAGGCTTAATTAGCCCTATTAGCAGCGAGATCAAAGGGTTCTGACAATTTTCACGAGGGGGGCATGGGTAATTATTATTCCCAGACATGTCAGCTACTATTATCAACAACAAAAACACTCTGCACCATTTGGTCACGGGATCCCAGGATTTTCCCTTACTACTTAGCAAATATTTGAAATTTTGTGTGAATTCTTACAATTTTAGGCCCCACTCCTCAATATAATATTTTGGGCAATTGCTGGATGTACATTGTACATGTTATTTGGTTTCCAAAATGGGGTATCACTTTTGATCGTAGGTTCTCTAGAAGAAGTGTTTTTAAGGCAAATTTTTGCAAAAATTTTGATTTTTCATTAGCACCAAAATAAATTAAAAAAATATGGATCAGAAAGATCTGAAAATGTACTGCCACTCAACTAACCACAGCATTCAGAGTTGTGAAACCAATCACGGAATTCTAACTTTTGGATCGCATAAAAGTATGTGCAAGCTCTTTGCACGATTGTGTAATCAATCGCGTACATATGTCTTACTGACGGGCCTATACAACCTGGTACAATATATTTTATCATCACTGAAAGGCAGTGTTTTTTCTTTTGCTCCGTAAGAATCCTTTATCAGCTACTTTTAAAAACAAAAGTAGATAGAAATATCCTTTATTAGTCTAACAATCAGATCTGATTGTATGTTTTTGTCAAATGTCAGTAGTGTGATATTGAAGTAACAAAATCTATGATTTTAGTAAAAATTGTTACATTTTGTATCAATTCCTGTCCCCAACAACTACTTACATATTTGATAGCATAAAAAAAGTAGTCCATCAGTTGTTTTTGTATTGAATTGCCTATAAAACATTTTTTACTTGATTGAAAATTCCTAGTTAACATTTCTAGAGTATCTGGTATCATATGTCTAAGTCTCATTTTCAATGAATTGTGCTAAATAAAAGTTTACATAAGGTATCAAAGCTTAGATCAGGAACATAAATTTTTGGAATTATAGTTTTTCTAGTTTCTAGGGTCTTGGGTGTACAAAAATGACGGAGAAATTATTTTTTTAATCAAGTATGAATTATATAGCAATTTCTGCAGCAGCCTTTTTTGATTTATGATGTTACAGTAAGTATCAATAATGGACCTAAAATATTTCTTAATGTATGGTCCAATTTTCAAGAGTTTTCTTTTACATACCTATGATAGTTTTGTAATCAAAAGGACGTTATACCTGAAGTTCCAAAAAAACTCAATTCCATCAAGGAAAATTTGATAACACATTCAATTTTTTTCAATGTCACTTAGAACAAAGGTGTATCAAAAATGTAATTTTCGTACACATTCACACAAACACATCCATCTATCAACAAAACTTTTCCAACTTTTCAACCCCATCTCTGTTATGATCTTAATTGCTCTTTCATTGGAATATGTTTAATTTATTAGCAACTAACAACTAATTGCCCACCACCATCATTTCTAATTCTTCTTTTTTATATAGGGATATTAATTTAGTTCAAGATCAAATTACACAATGATTGAAGATACACTACTCATAGTATTTATTGCATTAGCTACTGCTTTGTTCAGTGAAGCGCTCACTTATCTTCTTATATATCGAACTGATCAGTACAAAAAGTTAACAAGTGAAGTTGAGAAAAATACGAAAAAATTAGAGAAGAAAAAGGAAGCTATCACAGATATCAACAAACAGAGTGGACAAAAGAAGAAAATCGAACGTGTTGAAGAAAGATTAAAGAATCATAATCGTGATTTGTCAATGGTTAAAATGAAGTCAATGTTTGCTATTGGTTTTACTTTTACTGCACTTATGGGTATGTTCAATTCAATTTTTGATGGTCGAGTTGTTGCCAGATTACCTTTCATTCCAATTTCATGGTTACATGGATTGTCGCATCGTAATATCAGAGGTGAAGATTATACTGAATGTTCGTTTATATTTCTCTACATATTGTGCACAATGGCTATTCGACAGAATGTACAGAAAATGCTTGGATTTGCACCATCAAGAGCTGTTAGTAAAGCTGGAGGAGGAATATTCAACCCTCCACAGCCTCCGAAATAATGATTGAAATAAATTAGTGAATTTTACCAACTTTTTACTTCAAATTGTTTGATATTAGATTTTATCAAAAGAATACCTAAACTTTTTTCAATTGTATTTACGAATATTTTATCTTTATTGTATACAGTCAGTCTATTTAGATAATTATTCCAAATTGTCTTTCGTTATTCATGTAACATGTTTATTATATGGTATAAATAAGAATATTGGTTTAGTTTTTGAATATTTGCACCCAAATCAGTATCCTTTACTTAGAAATGTTGTCATGTGACCATGTTCATCATGCCCTTTACATTAGTATTTAAACTAGAATATTAGTTTGAGAACCAATGGGAACTGATATTTTGGTCTGTTTGATGATTTTATTGGCTGTTAACACAGTGATAATTTTGGTAGAGATTGGTTCGTTTCTGCCTCTTTTTTTTTAAAGAATAAATATTATTCCAAACAACATCTTTGCTTAATAAGTCATTTCAAGATATGAAATAGTATAACTAAAATATTGCGATATTTAATTCTAATCCTAATTTTTTTTTTAATATTTGCGTTTAAATGTATTTAATATGTGCTTTTTATATGCCTGATGGTGTTCTTATAATATGCCCATATCTGTTTCTTTATTGAAAGATCAACCCTTAAAGTTGGTTATTTTTTGGCAGGAATGGTTGATTTTCTTAGGCATATATCCACAATATTTTTTAGACATAACTGTCAACTGTCAACTTTGAAAATTGTAGATGAATGTCAGCTGTCCAAAATGTTGAGGTGTAGAAAAAATGACGAAGTGTTCAAAAGTATTAAAATCCAGTCTTGGGAACTCAACCAGGGTTTTTATGGTCAGGATAATTCTGGATAAAAAGCCTCTTTTCAGAAAAAGTCAGGAAATGTCAGGATAAGGAAGGAAGGATACAACATTTTTTATGCATTTTTCAATTTATGATATTTTGTGTTTCCTTACATTTTGATTATACCGCAATTCTAAATTGGTTTTCATATTAAGAGGGTGTATAGAATATTTAGAATATTTATGACTGGTCAGAAACCAGAAAAACATCACTAATTGAATTTGGCCTTATTTAGATTTTTTTTCAAAATAAGTACTATAATGCATTTATCATAGTGTTTGAAAAAGTGAACAACTGTTGTTGTCTGATCAATATCAGTTACACCAAGATTCAAGCTTTTAAATGAACATTATCAAACTTGAATGTAATCCATCACACTTGAGTTCAAAGTTCACCTTATTTATTTTAAAGAAAATTCAAATGAAGTTCATCTTTCCAGACGGTAAAGTATTATATTAGACTAGTATCAGTTATCATTATCCAACAATATTTGTTTAGTTGTCAATTGATCTGTTATTTTTCATATTCATTAGTGTGTTGTAAATTATTATGAAGTCAGATAGAATTTCATTGAAATGCAAACTCACGATATATAGATATATTTTTCTATCCTTCATCACTTCTACAATAAGTTTTGGGAGTTCTTAGTGTCAAGGTGTTGTCTACAAATTATTGCCAAATTACTGTTGAATTGGTTGAAAATTACATCGTGAAAATTTTGAATGGGTTAATTCATAATATATCACAATTTGATATTTTTTTTAAAAGTAGAAATTATATCATTTGAAAATGAACTATTTAGAATCTCAATAAATGAATTAATTTTCAACAAATTGTCTGATAATTCGCAGGCAATCCCTTCGTAATCTTTATTGGTTTTGAATTGTGTACACTTGGCTTGGCGTTTGTATTACATTTTCCACGCTTCGCTGACATGTAGATGTAGCTTGTAGCTATTAAAATTGTAAAAACTTCTAGATCTTTATAATTGTTCCCATTATTGTTAGATTTAACCCAAGAAAGTTACATCATTTTATAATTCTTTTGAAGGAGCACATTTTGGGCCAAAAAAATTCTGCAAAGAAATACAATTGTCTAAGATTGATTCATCAAAGTTCATCAAATAATTTTAATTGCTATATGATTCTTTCTCTTTTAAAATCACTGACTGCTAATTATGTGTGTGTTTGTGAGACATTTAACAACTTCTCATTCCTGCTGTGTGATTATGTCATCACTTCTCACTCGTTTGAATGTTTCCCATATTTCTTGACAATAACATGCAGTCCTTTTGTTGCAACTTTCTACGAACATTTCAGAAAATAGTTAGAAAATGGTTAGTTCTGAATGAGGTTTGTTTAACTGGTTTAAATGCTTGGTTTTCAGTTAGCACAGATCTTTATTCTCCTTACTACAGGGCAGGTGGGTTAGATATTCCACCAAGTTTGATATGCTGTGTTAATTGTTCATTAACAACTTAGTATGTTATTAAATGTTGTATTCTATTTTATGCATCTTGCTTATGTTTAGGGTATTGGAGCGCTGTTGAATTAGAAACATACCAGGCAGTATAGAAAAAACTACTAATAAAACAATACAAATTCTTTATGAATTATTAATATCATGAACAAATCCTGTTTAAAAAAGAAATGAATTTGCAATTTTTATTGTTCTATTGTTGTATTGTATTCATATTATTTTGTAACAGAAATAGATGTGAAAAGTTAGTGGGCAACAGTCAGTTAATATTCTGGCCAAAATTTCTTAGATTTCTTAAGATTAAGTAAAATTTCTACTAAAAAAGGTAAATTTCAAAATATATCTGCAGAATATTATTATTATTATTATTATTTTTATTATTATTATTATTATTATTATTATTATTATTATTATTATTATTATTATTATTATTATTGTTATTATTATTATTATTATTATTATTATTATTATTATTGTTATTATTATTATTATTATTATTGATGATCTCAGACACATTAAGAAGAAGTAAAAAAGTTGTGAAAATATAAATTACAATCAAAAATCTGTTTTTAAGAAAATATGTCAATAATGTATTTGCAATCTTCTAAGATGTTCTAATCACAAAATCTTAATGTTGTTCATAGATGCAACCAATTTAGCCCTAAAAAAATACCCAAGTTTACTTCATTGATTTTGTCTGGACACCCACCCAAAAGAGTGCTGCAACCTGATATGTTCCACAGACTTAGTAACCTTAGTACCTTTGTTGAGTGTTCAAACTAAAAGAAATGCAAAAAAAAAGATTCAGTGTTTAAATGAAAAATAACCTAAATCGACAAAATATTAACCATATATTAACATAATTGGAATAGTTTGAGTAAATAACAGAAATTGGACCCTAAATTAACAAAATTGGAAAATGATTTATCTTAAAATCAACAAAATTTACATTAAATTGACTGAAACTTTGGGTCTTAAACATCAGAAATATACTAAATGTGAATAAATTCTATGTACCAGTTAGCCTTGCTATATTTTGAGTACATTTGACACTTTGAATAGGGTTCACGATAAGAACGGTTTGTTTACTAAAATCTTTTCTTACATCTTGTATCTACAGAGAGCTCAAGTTAAAAACAACTGGGCGTCGTAAAGGCGTTTGCATATAGCAAGATATAAAGATTCATGTGAAAATTTGAAATTAGATAGAAATTAAATAGACATTAAATAGAAATTAATAGTCAGATGCATAAATGTTCAAACTACCACAACAGAATGTGGAATGAATGTATAACTAATTAAACGTTGAATTGAGTGTAAAAATTAATTGAATTGAAATTCGTTTCGTGAATTGTAGTTTATTGTGAAATTTAACACTCCGTAACTGGGCCTCAAGTACACAAGTCTCATAAAAAGTGAATTCTTAAGGGTGTCTTATTTTGTATGGATATTTGACAAGCCATCTGCAAACATACATTCATTAGAATATATAAGACTCATCGAGCTCCATCTTGATAACGTCTGGCAATCAAGATGTTTTAAACGATTTTTTACTTTGAAACTCAACATTACTGACAATTAATATTAAATATTTATTTCACCAAGCTTTTTGTTCAACTATGTTTTCCTGAGAGATAATTTTGAGAATTTCTTCAATTTCATTTAAAAGTGAAAATGTTTTTATTTAAATTATTGACGAGTTCAACAATGATAGATTTTAAAATATAACGAAATGATATTTCAAATGCTGGAACCTTAGTGACTTAACAGCTTTCTTAACAAATTTGGTTCTCAACAACTATTATTGGTTCGTTTTAATTTAATAAGCTGTCAGAGGCACAATATAGTAAGCTTTTTGTTTCAAACTACTGACTCTAATGAGTTGTTTAGTAGAATATTATGATATTGAAATACCATTTTCAATCACTATCACATAAAATATCATCAATTTTGGAACATTTCATGGGGAACAAGGTGTTGGGTTCTATAATTGCTTGTCTGTTCATCTACAGGGTAACCCTCCAAGAAAGTAAACAGATTTTAAAGATTATTTTGGCATTAATATTTTTTTAGTTCTTATAACCACGTGGAAGAAGATAAATTAAAGTAGATTTTGATGGGTCACTTTTTAAAGGTCGATAAATATTTGCCAAGTTAAGAGTACTTAAAAGAAAAAATTAACTTTCAGAAATACTAAAACAATGGCTAAAAATAGGGTCTTAAAGTTAAGTGTTTAAACAAGTTTTTAACATTTGTTATTTGTTTGGTTTTCCTGGTTCGCATTTTGCAAAGCAAAAGAAAAAATGCCTAGGTTACATAAAATTATGAAGTTGGTTAATTCGTTAGTTCAGTTTGTTGTGGGGAAAGGAATAAGAGAAAAACTTGTAAATTTTGGGTTTGAAAATGTATGTGGAACAGACGAAACATATATGAATAGCAATCAGTGCTGAAGATGTATCAAAGATACAAAGTATATTAACTGGGAAACTAGTGAAGTTTATATATGAGTCAGTCTTAATTCAGTAATTTTATGATCATGACAACTTTAAAGAGTATCTGGGCAAAAAGAAATAAGGTTAGAAAACTTGTTAAAACCACATAAAAGCAAAAATATCAACTTGATGAGTTGCTTTTTAAATTTTATTGAATAGAGCACTTTAAAAGAAAAATCAACTATTCAAAATACTATAAAAATGGCTAATACTAGGGTATTAAATCAATGCATAAAAAAATTATTTCACTTAAATTTGCTTAGATTCAATTGAATTTCTATAAATTCTTCGGGTAATCTGAAACAAAAAATATGAAATGTATAAATGGGAAATAGTGGTAAATCTTCAAATTATGCGAAGCGAACTGAAGGTGCAAAGGTAGGCAAAAATTAAGGAGACAGAAACTTAAAGGGAACAGAAAATTTTGGCATGCAAAATATGAAGGGAGTTAGGTAGCAGAAAGAGGTCATGCATTATCAAATGTTAAAGTATTAACATTTTTGAATTTTTCTCTCTCTGGTACGGTGGAGGTGTTGGGTGGTGTGCTGAAAGGCTACGAACAACAGTTATTATGTTTATACATTAAACCCTAAGGAATACAAATCAAAGAAATGGTTAAAATATAGTAATAAAAGATAATGTGTAAGGCATGGAATGTTAGCATTAAAATATATAGTTATTATAGTTAAAAGTAGACATTATTAAATAACATTTTACTTAAGTATTGATTTTGTATGATAAAAGATCTATTGGGTAATTGGGATTAATAAAATAATAATGAAATAATTGAGTTGTGAGAAGTAATGTATAATAATATTAAATAAGACACCGTAACTGACAGATATTTGATAAACCAAAATTGTGCATTAAAAAAACGAGAAATGACATTATCCAACATTTTTGATAAAGCAAGCGAATGTATCCAAAAACCACTAATCCCACCCATTAAATCAATCCCATCCCTTTTAGGGTTTCCACCCCTTTTAGTGATTTTCAGGAGATTCCATCATATGTTAAGTATTAAATTGATAAGGGAATTTTAAAGTGTATTATAGATAAGAGATAATGAATCATTATATTGTTCAGGGAATTTATAAGCAGTCATATAATTCGATCTAATCTAATTAAAGAAGACGGCGTAAACGATAATGCATGTTGCTAAACGAAAAAGAACAGATTATAACATAATAGACAAAAGACTTGATCAGAAGAAATACTACCCTTCACTGTAAAAAAAAACAGTTTTAAAAAGTAAAAAACAAATTTCAATTTTAATTTCTTGATAATTTTTTTGGCAAAGATGGCCAATTTTAATCTTAATTTCATTAGAAATTTCTCCAATATATGGAAGTTAAAGATAATTTTTATTATTAGTTTTATCATTGTTATTCTTCACATTTTTTGACAATCTTTGTTAAAATATTCATTTATTTCCTTTGTTGATCTTAAAAAACACTCGGTGAATTAATGTCTAAACTAGAGCTATTTTATATAAAAAAGGAATGAAACTTCAAATGGTTAATGGTTTGCACTTATTAGTCAAAAGTCCTGTGAAAGTTTTTTTGCGAAAAATTAGAGGTTTGCAAATATTTATCTCTTGTTCTCTCTATATACACATCTAAAAATGGTAAATTTTGAAGATTTTATTCACCATTATATATATATTTATATATATCATGGTATGGAATTAAATATTTCATTTACAAGCATAAAAATGATAAACACTCACACACTATATACTCACGGCCCAACATTCACAACTTCGTCCATCTCACCCACAAGCATACACATAGATTTTACACTCGAGACCCTTTTACATATTATCAACCTACATCACTAAGCTGATATTCATAAAGCCAAGGATGACTGAAGTTGGTCTAGTGCCTAAAATAATGCCTCAGTTCAACAATACTTAATTTTTATCGTACTTCTTGTGACACCTGGTATTTAAGTTACTTCACCGTAAATAATGCTTTACATGGAAAGATCCTAAGAAAATATATATAGTAAAAAACAAGAAATATCAACAGTTTCAAACAACAAATAAAAACAATTAAAAAACAAATTAATAGCATTTTATATGTAGACTGAATTAGAGAAATAAAGAGAATGCAGAAAAAATTATAATTGGCAGTAAAATTTTGTCTTAGATAAAACTCTTAGTTCTTAGTTTTTTGAGGAAAAGTGCCATCATTTTTGTGCTATCAATGTTTTCTTGTGTCATTAAGAAGATGATGAGAATACTTTACCTATCTTTATTTTACTTACCATTACTTAGGTTTCACAAAAATTGTTTGTTTTTTCTGAAAATCTTGACTTGAACATGCTTTCTACAATCTAAGTGTTCTGAAATTTTGAATAAGAAAAAAGGTCCAACACCAAAATAAATTATATGATTTTTAAAATCCTTCAGGAATTCAAAGTTTTCATTAATCATGACGAAGGTAATCACTGAGTCATATCTATCAAAGTGAATGCATTAAAGATTTTAGGGCTAGTATAAGTGCCCCAATTAGTTTCTTAGTGGCCAATGGACCCATGGATTAACCTTAATTATATGATAACTTCATTAGATTTTTTGAAATAAGCAAGTAAGTAAATGTTGTTACAAAAAGCTGAAAATTCTATCATTTTCCCTCCACCTCTTTTATTCAAACTCCATCCTTTTCTATTGTCCTCTGAAAACAAACACTTTATTTTACAAATGAAGAAGAACACATTTATCAGGTAGTTGTGATAAGCTACAACAAAAGATGTAAATCAAAAGAAAATATTTTCTATTTGAATGGGAGGTCTACCATAGTAATAACTATTCACCTTGTCATTATATTTTTTTCATTATGTTCTATATAATATCATATTTTAAAATCTTCAGCAATTTGTTATTCAAAGATTTCGTTTTTCATTTTTAAGCATATCTATTTCTGATTTATTATATTCTTAAGTATGTATCACTGTCTTTGTGTTGTGAAAAAAATCTTCTTCTTTCAAGTTTTTGAATTGAGTGAGTGAGTGGTGGTTTTAAAAAAGATATTCAAGGTATTCTTAGCAGTGGCGGATCTGGAGTGTCTTCAGTGTCTTCATGAAGACACTCATTTTTGATAAGAGCAATTTTTGGGGGCAGTTTATAAATATTTAAGACTTAACTGGCCCTATAAATTGTTTAACTGGGTTGAAGAAAGGTCCTGAAGTTTTCCATGCGTTTCTGGTGCTTCAAATTTCAAAATTTCCCACAATTTCGGGTAGGTATAATTTTTGAAGACACTCAGAAATTGGGCCAGATCCGCCACTTCTTAGAAGCACTATTCAGATGCAGTTGTGTCAGTTCTTATAATTCTTTCTTTTTAGGACGAATAATAATTGCCAAATGATCGAAAAACATTTTTATTATAATTTCCATCACGTTGAAAAAAATACATCATCAACAGATTTCGCTTTTCTTATAAACAAGGTGAAAATAGATAAGAAAAAAAAATGTTATAGTGGAATGATGTAATCGATTCACATAGAAGTTGAGTTGACTGAAGGATTTTAATCTTCTTCAAAAAACATTCTGACAAGCAAATATGAAACATTGGATATAATCACGAGGATAATATTCCTTGTTTGATATCTAAATCCTTCACACTTTCATATTTTCAATCATTGGGAGCGTCGCTAAGTCCTGTAATTTCTACTTTGAAAACCTTTGATGGTTATTTTATATTGTTGAGTAACGAAATTATTCGATATGTAAATTAATATCCACTGACCCCTGGAAATACCCTAAAAAGAAACATTTTTCTTTGAATGAGAGACTTCCCTGGGGTGTCTTCGACACATTAACAACAAACAGTTTTTAGATTGTATGCATTTCTGCTAACTCTGCTGTCTTCAGCAATCTAATATATATATATATATACATATACATCTACCTAAAAAACATTATACAAAAGAATAAATTAAGACACTACAGTACAGCAAACAAAACCTACAACAGCAAAAATAAAACATAGCTATGGGTTAGGGAGTATCCCACACCTTAACTACCTTTACTCATAGTATTAGACCTTGTTCTCTTTAAGTTAAATCTACAGAAAAACAAAACAGATATTAAATTAAAAGCATTTAAATTATCATGTAATGCTTTTAAGAGAAGCTAAAAAAATCTAATGCCTAGTGAAATTAGTGATAACAAAAGATTTTGGCAGGGAGTAAAACCACTTTTCTCTGACAAAGTAGTTACTACTGAAAATATCACTTAATTAGAAAATGATAAAATCATTTCCAACCCTTTGATTCTTGCTGACACCTTTGGAAAGTTTTTCAGTAATGCAGGAAAAAATCTAAACATTGAAATGCATGAAGAAATATTTTCAGGCTGTTATAACCTCACACAAAATAATGAAGGTGACTTGATCACTATATCATAAAGAAGTATGAAACTCATCAATAGTTATTTTCCCAAAGATTCAAGCTTTTCTTTCAAAAAAACTTGTTCTGATTCTATATGAAATCTTCAATCTTTCGCATAAAAAAGCATCTCCATACTAGAATAAATAAGATCCACTAGTTTATGATGCTGAAGAATCATCTTTAGAAGATCTTCTTTTGAGGGATAATTCATTTACATGAGCCATTGAATCATATTAGGTAGTTAACTGTTTATCACCCAAAATTATGGATTTTATCTTAAATTAGGTATCCAAATGAGAATATTTGTAGAGTATTCGCCAGGAGTACTTGAAAGAAAAAATATGTAAATGTTATTGAATATTTCTCGAAGCTTTTCGTACGATAATATGAACATCATCAGGAAAATAAATTTGTTCATATCAGTTTTGGTTTATAATTAGTTTATAACAAGTTATGTCCAATACTCTTGTTCTTTTCTGCCATGTTATCACTTGAACATTACAATGTTTTCATTACAACGTTTTCTTCTTTTTTCTTTCATATTCTAACTTTATTGTTATATTTCTATTTTCCTGATAATGTACATATTATAGTACGAAAATCTTCGAGAAATATTTAATAACATTATGATATTTTTTCTTTCAAATGAGAATATATTTGACACATATTTGAAAGTCTAGGTCACCTTGGGCCCAAGATTTGGTATTAAAAAAATATTTGAATGTGGAAACCGTCTAATTGTCCCTGTAGAATTTGTTAAGTATTACATCGATGAGGTAGGTTTTATATGATACTTCGTTAGAATATCTTCCTATTTTATTTTTTATTTTTTATAGTTGAATTAAATAAATTGTTTTTTAATTTTTTATAGTTGGAACAAATAATCACTTTTTAAGTTAAAATTTGTACTACCAACTTTAAACAGAGAATAAATTTAAAAAAAAAGAAATTCTTTATATAAGAAGGAGGTGAGTGTCTGATAGCTTATGTCACTATCTATCAAACTAAATGGCTAGTGATAGGATTTTATGATACTATTTTATAATCTATTCCATGTGTTTTGATAAATTTTTTAAAGATATCGTGATGACCGTTTACCTTAAAACACAAGTGTCAACAAGCTATAATTTCAAACCACCTAGTCCTGTTACAGAATAAAACTCAAATTTCCAAGATTTTCTTTGGTTTTCCTCGTCACTTTTTTTTTTCTTAATCATCTTTTGCTGCATGCTAGCCCTTCATTATATTATTTAGATTATAAATTATTCCTTTTTATGTTATATTTTTTAAACAGGTGTATATTAATACAAAATTGTAATTATCTTTTTTTAATTTTCCAGCGAAAATGTATTTCAATTCATTCTATTCAATCAATTCAATTTCAATTTTCAATTCAATATTGCATATAATGTTGCCATTCTTTAAAAAAACCTCTCTCACTATCTGAGTCAGTATGATAATGCCATTGATCTAGGTTACTATAATGCAGAACTACAAGAAGAATCTATCAGTAATTTAGCATCTACATTCTCCTTGTTTCTCCTAGTTGTTTAAAAAGCAATGACAATACTAAAAAAAAAAATTTGCTTTGTTTAAACATTAGAAATGATCATTCATACATACTTTAAACAATGATAAATTTCTTCAACAAGGGCATAAGATTGCAATGAAAGAATGAATTGCTTGATAAGCTGGTGATCGTCATCAAATCTTTCGATGTCAAAAAGTGTTGACTCAACATACGTATTGAAAGAATACAAGTAGATGTTGAATAGTCTGAGACCTAAAAAAACCCTCGTGCAACACCAAATAAATAGTTTATTACACTAGGAAAGAATCTCCCACCATGACCTTCCGTACAAGACCCTTCAAAAACGACTGAAACCATTCAAGAGCCACACAAGTTAATTTAATTGTGCAGTATTTCCTACAGTTTCTCATGATCGACAGTATCCAAGGCTTCGCTAAGATCAAGAAACAACATGATTGATGGGATGTTCTTATCACAGGCTTCGTGAAGATTATCAGTTATTTTGATGTGAAGCAATTCCCCAGAATACAATTTTTTGTATCCATACTGTTTATTGTGTAACAGGTTATTCTTCTTGAAGTTCTTGAAATCTAATATCAACCACTCTCTCAATAAGTTTGCTTAAAAATAGTTTTGAAACTGGATTGACCGTGATTCTTTTTATCCTCGACCTTTGTGGAGCTATCAAGTTCTTTGATAAGTGGAATGACAACTGCACTTTTCAAGTGATCCATACATCCAGAAACTAGTGACATGTTTACTATTTCAACCGAAGTTGGCAGCAGTGCATCAGAATATAAAGCTAATACTGATGCAGGTAAGGGGTCTGCAGGGAGCATTTCAATCCAAATTTATTGGTTATTTCTTTTAATTCATCTAGAGATGTTGGTTTAAAAGTGGATAATTTTTGTGAAGCATTTCCCCAGAATACAATTTTTTGTATCCATACTGACTGTTTATTGTGTAGCAGGTTATTTTTCTCTAAGTGTTCTTGAAGAAAAATATCAACCACTCTCTCAATAAGTTTGCAGTGAGAAACCATTAGCTAGTTCTACATCAGATTTCCTTTATGGAAGTAGAGTATCTTTTGCATCTGTTTACAAAAGAGTACAGTGATTTAGATGAACGTTCTACTATTTTCCTTGTTAAATATATTTTTTTCTTTAGATTTTCAGCTTCAGTAGTCTGCTTTCTCAGTTGTATATACTAGACTTATCAACTGTACTTCTGTACCTGTAAATGTTCCAACAAACTATCTTATATGTTGCTCAGTGAGCATACATTCTTTAGTAAACTTTGAACTCCTTCTACCAGTGGAAGTCCTTTGTTTGGCCATTCAAGTTTATCAACATTATCTGATTCTTGTTGTTGATTTTCATATTGTATCAGAGATTGACAGTTGTAAAATGTTGTGTTGTGTAAGACATGTTCAAACCCATTTCTTTTGTAATTCATACAAGCTAATGAAGCTATATTTAGGCATTCTAATTGTCTCACATCTAAATTGGTCCTTTCATACCAAATCACTTGCCTCAAAATTATCAAGAAGCGTAAGTATGGTAGCAAAGATTCACCACTTTGTTGATAAATCAACCTTAAGTAACATCTACTTAAGCATTTTTTCATTGTCACTAACGTATGGTTGCCGGATTTGGGGTCAGCATCATACACTGAAGAATCAAATAAATTGTATCATCAAATTACAAAATGAAGTTTCTCTTCCCTACTTAGAAATAATTTCTAAAGGTTACACATGGAACATTTATAAAGCTGATACAGTCATGATTTGAACTTTTCCAATAATCCATTCATTCTTGTTGTTTATTCTATCTTTTTCTGGGACATTATTTATCCTTTGAATGTCTGTTTTTTTCAGGCAGTGTTTCCACATCCCTGAATGGAATCTCTTGAATTGATAGTCACTCTAATATTCTCCCCTACGCATATACCCATTTCCATGAGATTCACCATCACTACTAACCCTACTTTCATTAATTTGGGTAACGTAAATACAAAATCATTCACCATTTATAAAAGCACATGCACTTATAAGACTCATAAACAGGTAACATTTTACTATTGATGATGAACAAAAAGAAATATCCACATGTTGAGTACATATGGGAAATAAAAAATCATCAACGTCATTTGAAATATCATTCACCATCAATGAATTGTCCTCAGTCAGAAGAAAAATTAAGAAAAAAATTAAGAAAAATCATGATCAAAATGAAGTGGAATGGGGTATTTTTACTGTTTGTTTGGTTGTTTGAACTCTCTATAATTCGAGAGTGTAGCTCAAAATGAAGGGGTAAGAGGGATTTTTACTATTTGACTGGTTTTTTGAACTCTCTAGATTTTCCATGTGTTGTTCAAATGAAAGGGGAAGTGGTATTTTTACTGTTTAACTATTTTTTTGAACTCTCTAGATTTCCTGTGTGTTGTGCAAAATGAAGCTTTCTCCGAGAGAAAAAAATATGTATTCATTAAGAGAAATGCGTTTAAAACGTCCGTTTTATGCAATGAGTGAACACCACCACTTCCCACCCCTTTAAACACTTTTTTATAAGGAGAATATTATATTTCAATCAAGCTAAACCAATAGAGATATAAACCTAAAGAGATATCTAAAGAGAGCAACATATTCATCTGTTAAATTTTATTCTTTTTTCGAATTAGATCATATCTTGATACAAACATTTTTTTATTTTGTTTTGTTTTGCATATGCTCAAAAAAGTGTTCAGTTTGGTGAGATCTGTACTGTACAACATTGTCTAATTTAGTTTATTGATTGCTCAAAAATCCCATCATGAATAAGATTGGTTCACTAAAAAAATGTTCATTTCTCTCTGTACTTTTAAAAGAATATTATTTTTTTTTTCAAAAATACGTCATGTTTTACATGATCCTTATATATGGAATAAGTCAATCCATCAACTTTTTATCTTGATTTTTTCAATTCTTAAGCTGATTCACAGAATAAAAACATATACATTAGCGGACTAATTTTTCTGTAAAATATACAAAAAATTATTTTTCACTTTGGCACTTCGGTCACTTTTTTCTGAAAACCAGGTTTTTCACAGGAAATTCAGCTCCCCCACATTCTTTCTACTATTGAACTCTTCCCAGGTTACAGAATGATCTCATGACTGGTTTTCGAGAAAAAACAACAACAAATGAACACACACACAGAAGCATGAGGGTGAAGTTGATTTAGTGACATCATACATATATCACACAGTATTATCTCTCAAAAGAAAAGGTGTGTTTAGGGTACATGAACATTTGAACAGACAACCAATGCTAATAGGCAGCATCATACACAACATACACAGACTGTTTGATTAAGAACAAGATTAGAATATCTGTTGAATGGGGTATTCAAAATAAAATAAATGTATTGATTTAAATAATATACCTCCACATGTCCTCCTTTTTTCTTTTGGCTATCTTTATTAAATTGTTTTTTTAATGATTGTACCTAGTATGTAAAAAAATAATAACTGAACAGAATAGTAGTGGATAATTCTTTTCATTTTGTAGATACGACACGGTTCGATGTACTGGTCACAACTTTTTCCCATTCCGAGGAAAAAACATCAATTTTCAAAAGTGCTCCTATATGGCATGCCATATATCAAATTAGATCAGAATTTTATGTAGAATCCAATGAAAGAATAATTTATACACCAGCTATTCATCTTAATTCAAAAATTTTTGTATGGCAGATTCAACTGTATAATTGGTTGAAAATTACATCATCATCATTTTTTTTGAAATAAATCATGTTTTGGGTAGTTGAATATGATACATATATTCCAAAGGTAATTCATGTCAATTTCTAGGTTAGGGA
>JAUKPT010000709.1:0-18175 GCA_032273505.1 Nanomia bijuga
TGTCAAGTTTGTGTAACAGTTAGTTTCCCAATGTGATTTAATGGATAATTGCAAATTTTTAGTTTATATTATTCATTATTTCTAGGGCCGGGCCTAATGTGACTCTTTTGACCCCTAATTTGCCCACTAAATTGAGCCATTAACGATTAGTTTTCAAAGTCGAATCCAGACGAAAAGTGAGAGCGGTCAACAGCTTTGGGCGCCCAAAAAAATCTCCAAAAAAATGATCAAGAGAGTTTGTTTTTTTAAATCTGTGTAATATCTGTCTTATATGTGTCCTGTGTTTAATTTACTAAATAAGATTATTAATACAACGTCAAAAGAAAGTGAAAACACAAGAACCCAAGAACCCCCAGCTGAAATCGATGTCCCCAAATTTCTTCTAGATGCAACACTAGTTTTGTAAAATTTGTGTAACATTTGGTTTTTAAATGTGATTTAATGTATTTAAATGAAATTCTTTGGTTTTTGTTTAAGTCTAGTTTGTCTCCTTTATCTTGATATATTGTGCAAAACAGTCATTTTCTGGGCATGCTGACTGGCTATGATTTTTTGTACATTTTGGCCAGATAAAGGACATATTGAATTTTACTTAAGTGAAGAAATAAAGTGATTTCATCAATTCATTCATAAATGATAGCATTTCATCGTGATATTGAAGTCCTGTTAGTAATGATGTAAAACTGCTACTGATGCTTATTGAGCTAAAAGAAATTTGAGTTGCCAAATTTCATGCATTTCTCTAAAAATGGGCTCAATTTGGGCCATTTTTTCAGCTTATTGGCCATTTTCTCCTATTTGAATCAATATTTTTTCCTAATATCTGTTCAAAATTGGTCTATTTTGGCGTAAATTTAGCCCTAAATTCTGGGTTTTGGTGAATATCTTGACTGTCTGCTCTCAATTTGCCTCATATTGTGCAAGCCAATCTCAGTCCAGTCCAGCCCTAAAACTGCTGATTGTATAAATAGTATTAATGGTTTAATGGTTTAACCACTAGGGAATGTTGTTTGTTTTTATCACAATTCTCTAGCCAAAAATTGGCCCAAATTGAGGCCCATAGTAATTGAGTCAATGATTATATTAAGTTGTTCTTTTCCTCAATATTATACAACTTATTGTACTCAGTGAGTCCAATATCTTTCAGCTAGTTGCCCATAGAGTATATTATAATTTGAATTATTAGACTTTTTACGATACTTAGTAGGGGGACATTCCTATAAGTCCGTGACCCAAATCACCGGGTAGGGGGTTTTATTGTTTTAAACTCATCTCGACTATATTTAAGGCCATTTGACGTTGCACGTCCCTCCCGAAAGTTTGGGGAATTTTTTTTAGGGGTCGTTTTAGGGGTCGACCCCTGGCCGCCTATAGAAAAAAAATCAATTTACTCAAAACATGTCATATGATATACCGTTGAACGCAGAATTTTATGCTGATTCATAATCACAATAGAAACAGGGTCTGAAAATCAATATGTCGGCCGTTATTAAACATCATAGATAAAATCATCATAACTCACTGCATAAGCTTAGTGTCTGTTAAGCTACTAAAACATTCATAATTTCATAAATTATTCATAATTTATCTGTGCGCTGTACTTCAAGAATGAGAAACTGACAGAAAAACTCCTATTATGATGTTTCAATAGAATCACAATGTAATCTTTTATTATTGCCTCTTCAATTCAGTGAAGATACACGCTCATCGATTTGTTGGTTTTAAATGAACATTTCTTGAAATTGCAAGTCAAGTAAATAGTGTTTATCAGAAGGGAAACATAACATGTATTGATGAGATAATTCTTGTAGTTTTTGGGGTATCAAATGTGATGTTCTTCGATATTCGTATTTCGATTTGTCTCGGTTGCAAATGCAAAGCGTGATTTGCTAAACGATAACGAATTCATTACAATTATAACGAGCGTAGTGGCGCGAAAGAAACAGAATCTCTTGTCATCTTGTATGAGTAAATGCCGGCGGACAGAGGTTTGTTACAGGTGAATATGGTGAGGTTAAACAAGGACATACTATAACGATGAGAAAAACCTGCCTTTCACCTTTATCTTTTTATATGAGAAATGTCTGAATTCAACGGTAAATATTTTGGCCATCCCCCCTTTCCATTTTGACTTCCCTGTTTCCACGTATTTTTATCCTTCTAAAAACAATAGAAAAGGATTATTTTCCCCTGATTTCTTCCCTTATTCCACCAATATTCCTTATTTCTCCCCATGGAGGAGTGCTGTTGGCCCAAAATATTTGCCCTAGTCTGAGTATTATACAATAATAAGTTTGGAAGATATAATATGCCTGGAATTCTCATTTCCAATGTTGTCATTTCTTCCAATCTACCTCTATTCCACTTAATATTTCATTTGATGTTTTTATTCCAATCCTTCCAATCATATATATTTTGAATTATATTTTAATTTTTGAAAACGTTGTCATTAGAATGATGAGAAAAAATTACAACATTTGAAGAAAATTTGCAATGCATTTGATACCTCAGAAAGAATTATCTCATCAATTTGTGTAAATATGATAAAAAATGTTGTTTACACGTTAATGGAAAAGGCTGAGGCTGCCACAAAATTTAAGAAAATGCCCTTAATACAATTCGTCGGTGACCAACCCGTATATGCTCACATAATCGAACTGAAATATGAAAATCCAGAAAAATTCTCTCACATATTGCCTGTTCTTGGTAGCTTCCATATTCAAATGAGTTTTATGAAAACTATATATAAGAGATTAAAAGAATCTAACATTGAAGATTTACTTGTAGAAGCAGGACTAATAGTAGAAGGATCGGTTATAGCAGCTTTATCTGGTAGTCATTATAACCGTGCTACCAGACTTTATAAGTTATTTTATGAAGCAATGATCCGGCTGATTATTGCTCGAGGAAAGGATTGTAATATAAAGCACCCTGCATCTCTTGATCATCTTTATGATGTTATTTGTGATAAAAAAGCAGAGAGTGATGATCGCTTCATTTCCTTCCAGACTGTTGTGCAAGATGATGAGTTCAGTGATTATGTTACTAAGTTGTTTAACTTGCATGAACCAAAAGACCATATGGCAAATTATATCCTAAGTATCATGAATATGATAGAGATCCTGTTTATGAATATAGATAGTCTGAGAACAAAGAATTGGGAAGGATTTTTGTCATCCATTCGCCTGATGATGCCATGGATGTTTATATATGATCAAACTAATTATAGTAGATGGTTGCCAGTTTTTTGGATGGAAATGTCCTCGTTATCTACGTTAGAAGTTCAATCAATTGCAGAAGTATTTTCACAATCTTTAACAGGAAATCCATATTCTTCGCTCCCTCCTGACCTTTGGATTGAGTGCACGATGAATAAGGGATCTAAGATGAAAGCAGGATGGAAGAGACTTTTAAAAAATGAAATTGGCCTTCATAGTCATGTTAAGAATGCAAACAACATAAGTACGGTACGTCATTTTTTAGATAACCAAATGAGTGCAATCAAAGGAAAGAACAAACACAAGGAAAATGTTAAATCCCGTTTACGGATTGATGAACAATGTATATTAGATATAATTGCGTTAGTGAGTGAGTGGAACTGTGACCCATTTGATAAAGAAAACCAGTCACTAAGGACCTTTCAATCTGGTGCTTATGCTAGTGAAGATCTTGTGACAGATTTGGAATCAGCTTTAGATGATGGCGATCTTCTTGTCCGAAATTCAATTCATAAAAGATTATTTTCTAAAGAGGAATCAATTTTCGACACTCACTCAAAAAACAAGAGAAAAACGTTCGCAAATGTAAGCAAACCAAATGCTACAAAGAACGAAAATGTCGAGATGGAGACAAAAGCACTGGTAGCTACATTAGATCTTATTACAAGAGATAATCCAGAGTTATTAAAACAAGTTTTTGAACATCGTGTTACAGATGTGTGCTTGTCCATTTTCAATGCTAATGGCACAATACGAAAGTGTCAAAAATCAAAAATAGTACAAGAAATGTTGTTCAAATATGTCAATCATCTATCTAATTATGTAGCTATTGTGGACATGGGCCTCATATGGAGACTAGCTACTCCATCTACAGACGATAGAATTAAAGATGATGGGACCAATTATACTTGGGGAGATTATGCTGACCGATTATTTGATTTAATCCTTTCAAGACATTCATATGCAAATGTTATTTTTTCCGTGAATGATTATGGAAGCGATGTGATTAATCCAAAAGATGGGGAACATAAGAAACGTTCAGATTTTTTAGGTGGTAGTACAAAAAATATATTTCCTGCACGTGATAGAACATTCCCCGGAATAAAAGAATTTCAGGACTTTTTCCATAATCCCTGCAATAAGATCCGTTTACAGAAGTTTTTAGAAAATCACTTTGCACTTAGATGTAAAAATGTTAGTACTAAGCGTTTTATTTATCACGAGAGAAACGAGTGTGAGGATATTTCCTGTAATTCATTGAGATCTCCGGTGGAAGATTATCGGTGTTCACATCTTGAAGCTGACACAGCTATGTTATTTATCTACTCAGTATTTAGAAAGGTGGACAACACAACACCGGTTCTCATAGATTCGGAGGATGCTGATGTCGTTGTTCTTAGTGCGTATGCTTCATCTATTATAGTTGGGGGACTGTATCTTAAACGCAAGAAGTCAATCATTGATTGTAAGGATCTGTGTTCACCAAGCATGGCAAAAGTGGTTGTGCAATTACATGTGGCAACGGGGTGCGATACTGTATCCAGTTTCTTTGGACTTGGTAAGAAAACGATATGGAAAAGGGTAAAGAATTGTGCTGAAGCAAAAGATCTTCTCGTTGATTTAACAGATGAGAACTTAACAAAATTTATTATTAAGTATATATACAATGACAAGCAGAGCAAAAGTTTATCTGAGATGCGAGCCACGAAGTGGAAAAAGATGAAATCCAAAAAAGCTAAGTCTTTAGCACGAATTGGCCCGGATGACGATTCAAACTCTCTTAGAAACAAAAGGGTTCTGTACGAGATCAACATCCTATTAAACTTCCAATCTCCAGATGGTCCGCCAAGTCCATTAGATCATGGTTACTACCTCATTAATGGATTGTGTGTTCCCATAATGTACACTAAATCATCTCTTCCAAATAATTTAGCGTCACAATTGACAATTGATAATTCATACAATGATGAGAACTCTGATTATAGCACGGATTCGGGTGACACTACTGATGGGGAAATAGACGATGATGGATTGGACATTTGATAAATTATTCCACTTCGTATTTAGACATACATTTTCTTTCTGTTTTGTGATATATGCTCATCTTGATTACTTTATTTTTTGATCTTTAGAAATTTTGTCATGTGAAATATGAAATACTATAGGGGATGCTGTACAGGGCCAAAGTAGCCGTTTTTAAATGAAAATGTTAAGCATTTGCCAAAATATTGTTTTTGAGACATCATTTCTATTGCATTTCGAACATAATCGTTTATATGAATAATTTATTAGCTTAACAGACTTAGTATTTATACACTGAATTAATGATGATTTTATCTATGATGTTTAATAACGGCCGACATATTGATTTTCAGACCCTGTTTCTATTGTGATTATGAATCAGCATAAAATTCTGCGTTCAACGGTATATCATATGACATGTTTTGAGTAAATTGATTTTTTTTCTATAGGCGGCCAGGGGTCGACCCCTAAAACGACCCCTAAAAAAAATTCCCCAAACTTTCGGGAGGGACATGCAACGTCAAATGGCCTTAAATATAGTTGAGATGAGTTTAAAACAATAAAACCCCCTACCCGGTGATTTGGGTCATGGACTTATAGGAATGTCCCCCTACTAACTTAAATCAACCAAATCTGACCAACACTGACCAGTCAAGAAAGGTCTAGAAAGGTTGGGAAAGGTCTGGATAGGTTGGGAAAGGTTGGGAAAGGTCTGGAAATATTTTTAGGTAGGTCAGGAAAGGTCGGGAAAGGTCGGGAAAAGTCTGTGTCATTAGTGTGGGGGACCTATTTATGTAGCTATATGACATACAAACTTAATTTTAGTGCTCTGCAAACGAATCAAAGAGGCCTTTTAATTTACATCAAGAAATATTGCCAAAACCAAAACAAAGACAACGATTTTTCAATATTTCGAGGTTTTCTGGTTGTTTTAGAGGAATCCATGGATTTCTGTAGATGTACCTAAACTTGACTATGTGTGTTTCTTGCAGAATAAACCTCCTCAAGTAATAAAAATAGGCATGTTGTTAGTAATTCGATGATATCTCTCAACACGGCTGTGCTACGTAATTTGCTCACGTCAGAATGAGATTGATCGAATAGAAATTTTTAAAAGAAAATCTCTTTATACTGTAGAATCTGGTAATGTTGACCGCAAGCACCTAAAGTTGACTGCTAAAAAAGTTAGTCTGCAAAATGAAATTCATATAAATAAACAAACCTAACAAGTTGTTTTGTACTGGTGACTGGCAAGACACAGTTGGTAATTTGCAGAGTAACTTTTTAGTGGTCAACTTTAGGGGCACAGTCAATATAATCAGATCCAATATCTTGAAAATTCTCCTTTAAGGGTTATTTTATTATAGAAAAAATAACTTTTTTTACTCTAAAATCTAATCTCTTCTAAGAGATGTATTTCTTTTCTAGAGAAATGTTCAAAAATCTGGTATCCAAAAATAAAATTTTAGAAAATATAACATCTGAAAATTTTTGCATATAATGTATCAATTTTTACAATCAATTGTAGGTATGTAATTATGATCAGGTCATATATCTTTGGTTTGACCATCACTGCTGTCCTTTCTGTTAAATTCTGTCCTGATGGGAATAAATGCCCAGATGATTCAACTTGCTGTTTTATGGGTAAAGGATATGGCTGCTGTCCATTATTAAATGCTGTGTGCTGTAAAGATTATTTACATTGTTGTCCTCAAAATTATAACTGTGATTTGACTACAGGAACATGCTTCCATGACAAAAATACAGACAAGAATTATGTTGGAGTTGAAGTTTTCTTTTCATTTTTTAGTTGTTTGAGAATTGAGGTAGTTCTCTGCTTTCTTAAGCAGAGCTATAATCCCTAAAGATCAAGAAAATAATTTTAAGAAACCTGAGAAAGCCTGATTCTCGATTTAGGACACCCTTTTTGAGATATTGTCCGAAATGCTCTTTTTTAAGTTTTTTTTCGTAATTTACTCGAAATCTAATCGCTCGATCTATGCTGATTTTCAGATATGTTGTAAACCTTATTATTTTACGCCTTTTGAAAAAACTGCTTGTCCGGCAAAATCCTGGTTCTCGAGATACAGCTTCGACGCCAATTTTAGGGCTGTTCCTCTCGCATTCAAATGTTTGTTTTGGTTTAAATCGATTCAGTGTAGCTCCAAAGTACTTGCATGCCAAGCGGTGAGTCATTTCGATTAACTGTTGAGGAGTTATGGCCGGTCAACAATGCCGAAATGTGCAATTTTTTTTTCCTTTTCGGTTTCTTGGTTTTTATTGATTTGTGCAAAAACTAACCCTATCCTATCCTGTTTTTTTTTGTAGTTCTCATAGTCCCACATATTGTAAAAAAGACTGCATGTCTGGGAAAATTCTGGATCTCAAAATATTACGTACGAACAGTGTCCAAAATACTGAAATTTCGCTACCTGGCCATCTTCGGAGCCATTTTTCGACCTGTTCTGTTCGTTTGGTTGAGATGGAAATTCTATTAATTGATTTGCTATATAATGAACTATTTGCATGTCAAAGGAGAAGTTCTTTAGAGCAACCGATACAGCGCTATGACCCAAAAAGTACCGAAATTTTATGAAAATTTGAAGGTTTTGTTTCCAGAGACACCCGTTTTTTGCAAAATAAAGACTTAGAATAATATGTAGAGGATAGTTTGAGCAAATTGCATGTAAGTTTATAGACTTTAAAAAGGTATTTTGGGCACTATAGTTGTTAAATCGATGGTAATTGCTTAAAAATTCAAAAAATATTTCGGCAATTTTTTAAGAAGTTAAAACTTAATCTTTTTTTGTAATTGTCTTGAATTTGTAGCCATTAATGATGGAAACATTATGTCTTGAAAAATCCTAGTTCTCGAGATATTTACGAAAAACTGCGAAATTTTATGAAAATTTTAAAAAATTGAAACTTTGCCTCCATTTTGCAAAAAATTTAATAGTTTTTTTTCATCCATTGAGATGGATTTGTAGTCCTTAATGTTTTGATCATCTTTCTAAAAAACTGAAAGTCTCAAAAATATTTAGTTCTGGAGAAAAATGGGATTTAACAAGTGTCAACTTTTAACAGAAATAGGGAGATAAGTGTGTTTGACGCTTTATTATTCAAATTTTTATGAATAATTTATGCTTTTCAATAATTGAATATTGTTAGACACATTATCAACTACTTTTGTACCCGGTTTGGAAAATTTGATACAGGTTTTATGGTACAAAATCTTTGAAATTGACGAAAAAATTGTTGATTTTTTAGCTGATTTTTCAAATCTGAATATCTCAAGAATGCCTAAATTATATGAAAAGATATTTGGTATAATGATAGCCATGGATGAAAGGATGGTACATATTGACTTGATGACTTCATTAAAATGCCTGATCATGCCCGAACTTGCCTGTAAATCTTTTCTTATTTTTTGAGAAAAATGAGGTCATCATCTCACTTCTAAAATTTATATTTGATTAAAACGAGTAGTAACAATATTCCATCACTTTTTAGACAGTTTTGAGCGGTTATTAGGGATCTAAAGCCTTTCAAAGTGCCGATTTCGATCAAAAATTGAGAAATTGAAACTTTCTGCAACTTTGCAAAAGATTGAATCGTAATGAAATTTATCTTTTATAAAGTAGAAAAAGAAAAGAAATAAAAAGAAATAAAAGAAAGGTAGAAAGCAGAGTCCCACTGCGTTCACGCAAGTTAACAGGTTCTCTGCTTTCCTAAGCAGAGCTATAATCTCAAAATGTTAGTGATGTAAAAGTTACAAGGATTGATAATTTATATTTTTATAACAATTTGAATGAAGATGTAAAATTTAATTCTAAGAGCCCGATTTTTGATTTCGGACACCGTTTTTGAGATATTGTCCGAAAACCTCTTTTTTTAGTTTTTTTTTCGAGAATTTCTCGAAAACAAGTCCGACAATTTTTCTTTTTCTTGACATGAAGTAGCCCTAATGATAACATGTCTTCTAAAAAAAAACGCATGTCGGGAAAAATATTGGTTCTCGAGATATAGCGTCCGGAAAGTACCAAAAATTGTCCGAAAAAGTGCTACAGCTTCAACAGCATTTTTAGGGATGTTCTGTTCGTTTGCAAATATTGTGATTAGTCTAGATCGATTCAGCATTGCTTAAAGTACTTGCATGTAAAGCTGTGGGTCTTTTTGACCAACTGGTCAAAAATGTCCGAAAAGCGGAAATTTAGTGTTTTTTCTTTTTCGTTGATTTTAACAATTTCTCAAAAATGTGTCCTACAATTTTTTAGTTGTTTGATATGTTGTAGCTCTAACAGTCTCACATATTGTGAAAAAACCCGCATGTCTAAGATAATTCGAATTGTTGAGATATTGTGGCCGGAAAATGTTCGAAATAGTGAAATTTTGCTACTTTACCATCTTCAGGGCCATTTTTCGACCTGATCTGTTCGTTTTAGCTGAGATGGAGATTCATACATCGAACTATTTCCATGCCAAAGGATAAGTTTTTTAGAGCAACCATTACAGTTCTATGGCCTAAAAAGTACCGAAATTTTGTAAAAAATTGAAGGTTTTGTGTCCAGACAAAAAACCTGTTTTGTTATGGATGAAACAGCTTGAACAATATTTCTGTCAAGTTTTGGAAAGTTTTAATTGATATTATGGGATATATGGCCCTAAAAGTGCCGAACAATGAGAAAGAATTATAAAAAATGAAACTTTGCCGCCATTTTGCGAAAAATTGAGTCCTAATTTTTTTGAAAATGACTAAGATAATAGTCCTGAATATTTTAAATAATCGTCTAAAAATAGAATGTTTTTGAGATAATTGCGATTTAAAATGAAAAAATTTTTTGACAAAAATTCAACTTTGTCACCATTTGGCGTAAAATTGAATGGTTTATTTTTTCATCATTTGATATGGATTTGTATTCCTTAATATTTTCATCAACCTAAAAAAGACTATGACTATGACTAATATTTAGTTCTCAAGAAAAATGGGATTCTATGAAAAATAAGTGTCAATTTTTAACAGAAATAAGTGTGTTTGACGCTTTATTATTCAAATTTTTGATTATGTTATGTTAAGCACATTATAAACTAACTTTTTACCCGGTTAGGTAAATTTATTTATTTCAGGTGTTATGGTACAAAACCTTCGAAAATGACGAAAATATTGTTGATTTTTTAGCCAATTTTTCAAATCTGAATATTTCGAGAATGCCTAACTTATATGAAAAGGTATTTGGTATAATGATATATTCTTACTGGATGGGGGACGCAGATGGTAGAGGCGAGTGTCGTTACAAAGGGGGCGCAATAACTATCGTTAGGCAATGCCGACGGGTTGACCCATGCCATGTGAGGGAAATTGGATAGTCAGTTGGTACCTGATGAAACACTAGTTGGGACTTCATCATTGCCTTGATAAGCACGTAAAGAGCATGTTCATGGTTGTTCCATCATAAGTACAAACCATATTGACTTAATGACGTCATCAAAATGCCTGATCATGCCCGAACTTACCCGTAAATCAAAATGACGTCATCATCTCACTTTTAAAATTTATATTTGATTAAAATGAGAAGTAAACAGTTTTAACAACATTGAATTTAATTTTTGTACAGTTTTGAGCGTTACATAGGGATTTAAAGCCTTAAAAAGTGCTGATTTTGATCAAAAATCAAGAAAATTGAAACTTTCTGCAACTTTGCAAAAGATTGAATGGTTATGAATTTTACCTTTTATAAAGTAGAAAAAGAAAAGAAAGAAAAAGAAAAGAAAGAAAGGTAAAAAGCAGAGTCCCTTGTGTTCACGCAAGTTAACAGTATGTCCCTCCCTTTTTTAAGCATAGATTTGTTTCCTTTTTCTATTATTTGCCGACAAATTTCGGAACAGATCAACAACTCTATTTGCATCCCAAACTCAAATACTTGTACAAATTTTGTAGGTATTAAGTAAACAAGGGAGGATTGATTTCAACATTGCTTTATCTTTTTGCATGAATTAATTTTGTATGAATTGGCAGCGACAAGTATGTTTGCATGAACAGTCTTCATAGTTACAATTCCCTAAAGATTTCCTAAATATTACGGTTTTCCATATCCTTGTAATCCTCTAATTTTCATAGAGAACGCTCCCGAAAATCATGGAAATTCTTTGGTAAATTTTGGGTGGATTTCCGACCTTTTCATTAGAACTCAGGATGTCCTATTTTTGGGTTTCACTTCGCTGTATTAGATGAATTGGCAGCGACAAGTATGTTTGCATGAACATGTAATATGGCAACAACAACAACATCAATGTTCTAATGCCCCTTCATACGTCTGTGAAGATACTGTCAGGGTCAGTCATAGTGGGAAGATTCCAGAGGTATAGTAAGATTTAATTATTGTGCTTCATATTTTATTTTATTCAGAATAAGCTAGAGGACTTCAGTACGACACATAAATATCAATAGATATAATTTACATACCAGAATAAATTATTCTAATCATACGGGATACGACAATAACATACACGGACATTTCGGTAAATACATAAATGAACTTGTTATCAACACCCCCTGTTGAAGGAAAGGCGTTTTCCGTTTTCAATATTGAACAATTTGGCATAAGTAAAGTCAACACAAACGATCCCAAAGAGGAAATCCATTTACACTCTTTACAAATACAAAACATTTGTAAACAGCTTTAAACTCGCTTACACTCGATTACACTTTGTCAAAACCCTATCGTTACAACCAACAATTAAAAAAACAACAACAACAACGTTTATTCTTACCGATACTAATGGCGCACATTTGGCCGATCACGTTAACAGACACAATTAGCATTAACACAAGTATTATATGTCACATACGTATGTCGAAATATGCGTGGGAAAGTCCAATCACGTAATTAAATCCATGTTGCGTGTGTCACGCACAATCGCGTGAGTATGTTCGTATGTCGAAATATGCGTGGAAAAACATGTTACACGCAATCGCCTGAGTAAATCCACATCACATGTGTCACGAATTAAAAAAAAATTGAGTGACGTAAGGCAGAAACGAATAGCCGACTTGCATTTAGTATAAATAAGAAACGAATCTAGCGTAATTCAGATAGTCGCCAGGAGTGGGTCAAGACGAAGCTCCAGTTTTGTATAACGACTACAGGCTGTGTTAATTATTTATTTATGTATGGAAAATTACGTTAAGTCACTATCAGAAACTTAACCAGTGAACTAAGTCTTATAGCAACTTAGGAGGGATTGGGAAGAATTAATCGTGATAAGACAGTAAAATATTAAAATAAACCGCTGAATTGGATTGCAGAGAAGTCACTATCCGAAACTAACCCAATGAAAAAAGTCTTAAAGCAACTTAGGAGGGATTGAAAATAGTTAATCGTGGTAGTAAAATTAAAGAGTAAAAGAAGTCGTTATTAGAGTTTAAACCAATGAACTAAGTCTTAAAGCAACTTAGGAGGGTTTTGAAGGAGTTAAACGTGATAAGACAATTAATACCAGTAGAAGTCTTCTTGAAGAAACTAATCGGAAATCGAGGATCGTTAAGTAAGTTGATATTTAACGATTGGAATTAGGAATCAACGCGAAGAGCTGTCGATAGTATTGGGATACAGATTTGTTGGAATTATCTGGAAATCCAAACGGACTTATTGGATTTTATAATCTATTGTGACGATCAAAGACTATAGGTATTTGATTTATTTTTATATTGATTTATTTTATATTGTTTGTTATTGATTGTTGTGAGTACCTTGAAGTAAGGTACTTTTCATTTATAATCGTGTGATTGTAAATTATAATATATCTTAAGATTGTTAAGTGGAAAATATATATTCATCCAATTGTAACTGCATTGTTTTGGACTATTGAACCCAGCACCCTCAGCACTCTTGTAGGCTGCATATTCTGGTAGTAAGGGTTGCCATATCGAAAACTTTAAGTTAAGACATCTCTTTTATGTTTTCAACAAATGCATTCTTCTACTTTCTTTTGCTGGAAACCCCTTTATAATCTTTTACACTTACATACATGGTAGTTAAATTTAAATGTCTTTATTTATTGACATGAGTTTGTATAGTGTTGGTGTTTCTGGTGTTGTACCCCATTCCTGCAGCACCGTGGAAGTATTGACATCCGGAAAACCTAAGACAGAAAAGGTTCTTACAGTCATGAATTTCATTTTAAATCTTATGATGATGAGATTCAACTAGTATTAATTTTCTGGCTAACTTTTTTCTAGGTTTTGTAAACATTCTGCGTTTTGTAATCTAAAACTAAACCAAAAACATACAAAAGTTTCAAGACCAAAAATATCTTTTTTACATATAGTATATTTGACTAGAGATAAAACAATAAAAAATAAAGTATTTATTTTACTAATATTTTGACTTACTGAATGTAAATATTTTTGTGTATAGATTAGCTTGTAAATAGCTGACTAGGTCTGCCCCCACAAGAGCCACCGACAAATTCCAACTGTCAGAGTATATCGAAATTTTTGTCGGAATTTGTTGGCAGCTCTTTTTATAGATTTTGTAAAAATAAAAATAAACCAAAAAAAATAGAAAAAAAATGGAAAATATTTATTTTACTAATATAATATTTTTATTTCATGTAAATATCTATTGTGTATCGGTGATCTTGTACATTGCTGAAAAGACAAAAAAAATTATAGATTTTGTAAAAATAAACCAAAAAAAATAGAAAAACAAAAGAAAAAAAACAAAAATATTTATTTTACTTATATTATATTTTTATTTCATGTAAATATTTTTTGTGTATAGTTCATCGTAAGTAGCTGACTTTGGCGTTAAATATCTATTGGGAGAGTCTATCCTATTTATGACGCCAGTGAATAGGTGCTAGGATTAATTTATATTTATTTAATTGTAAATGTGTTAACCCGCCAGCCATGGTCACAAGGCATGGCCAGCTACTGTATTCCTACCACAATGACATTTTCGTTTTATTTCTTGCGCTCTAGTTCGACGGCCCATCTCTATTTGTAAATTATGCTACGATACGCATAGTTTGGCAATCATGCTTATCTCTTTATGCTTATATATATAGACAGAAATGGCTCTGAATCTTCTTGGGTCCAATTTTTATGAAAATTATGTCTTTTAGGTCCATTAACTCGAGAAACTGATTTTTCCCAGACATCCAGTTTTCGGAGGAATATGCAAGAAATTTAGCTGCATTAACTGAAAGAAAAAAACTTACACATCAATCAGCTAATTTTCCTGCAAAAGACAAAAACACAAACGCATTTTCACCAACGTTGGCACTTTTCCCAATTTTTCCCAAGAACCAGATTTTTCTATTAGGATTTTTTAACATAATACTGAAATTCTGAAAGATTCTATGACCAGTTTTTGAGAAAAACCCAGCTAAAGACAAAAAAACGCATTTTTTGCCAAATTTTGGCACTTTTCCTGCTTTTTCCCAAGAACCAGATTTTTCCCGGAAAATTTGACTCTGCCACTTTTTCACACTTACTAAAGGCTAACTTCTTGCAAAAAATCAGAAAAAACTAATGACAGGAAGTATGATAATTTATTGTTTCGGACGGACAGATGTACGGACGGAGGCTCAAACGCAGCTCAAAGAGTGGCTTTCAATAAGTAAGTATTCTGTAATCTCTTAAGTGTTGAAGCTGGGAAAAGAACATAATATCAAGTATTACAACTCTTTACAAGTAGATTATGGTAATTCAGATAATTCTGAAAGCCAGCTACAAAATGCAATGTTGAACAAATGGAAAGGTGTGATTCAAAATAACCACGATCCTGACTCAAGACTAGGAACATATGTACGAATCAATCCTTCTTTTGAATGCTACGTCCCAGATGTCAATTCAATAGAACATGAAAGAATTATCATTAGTCGCTTTAGAACAGGCAAGTATTCGCTCTCAATTGAAACTGGACAATATGCTTATCGCATTAAAAGAAATTTTCAGCTTTACCTCATGTATTTTAACTCTTAAAGGAAAAGTATCTCAACAATTTAATACTTACAAGGTGCTGCTTCATCAGCTCACTTATTTATTTCGTTTATTGATGATCTCATTAACTTCCTACATATACGATGCAATCCTGAACCTCTTATAGACGCACTTCATTGTTTATTACATGCAGACGATACTCTTATTCAAAGTACAAATCGTCAGTGCAATTGAATGCGTGAATATTTTCACCAAAATCAACCTAAGTTAAATCTTGGTAAATCTGGATATCTTATTATTAACGCTAAGGACAGAGATGAAAAATGTTCTCTTACATTGAATAGTATATTAAAACTCTTGATAACTTGATGTAATATATGTGATATATTTTGCAGTGCAACTACATTTTCAAACATTATTCAACGATATTCATATCTAAATGATAGATAGATACATAAAAATAATGTTATTCATTAGAAAAAGTTAAAAAACGAGAAAAGTTAATCCATGTATGTCACTGGAGACCAATTACCATACAATCGTCAATTCACGACTTTGGTACTCCTCCTTAGTGTTAATACTTGGTCGCTTCTCTCTCTGCCACAGAGCCTCAAGAGTCAGTAAATACTGGTCCCCTCGAGTCGATGCAGCAAGTATCTCCACGTCTTCCACACTGATATCCTTGAGGGCATTACAACTTCGTAAGTGCTTTCCAACCGGTTGTGAAGGTGTCATATGTTTTCTGAAGCGCACTTCGTTATATTGGTTTGTCTTTCCAATATAGCACGCATTACATCGTGGACAATTAATCTGGTATACGATGTGGCTTCTTACTCGCTTTTCTATTTTCGGTTTTAATGATGGCATTACCGTCTTCAACTTTCGAATTGTCATAACTGGTTGACAAGGTGCCTTCGTTTTTCGCAATGCACGAACGAAATTTTCTGTGATTTTCCCCCGATATTCAATGAATATAAGTTTCTTTCGGATGGATTGTTCATCTTCATTTTGATCTGTGGCAATTTCTGTCTCTGCTGCTTTTTCAGTCTCCAATCTCATTATTTTGTTTAATGCTTTGCTGATGATCGGGTCATTAAAATCAGGAGGGTACTGGTTCTGTTCCAATATGCACTTTGCCTTGGTCAAACTTTCGTTAAAGTTTATCCACAAGCTACATGCTCTGTGGATTCTGTACACGAAACCTGCCATAACTGATTGTTTATATATTCTTGGTGATATTCTAAAGCAGAAAAGGCATCTATACATGATAATATCGAGTTCTCATAATAGTAATACATACGTGGGACACATTTAATATCAACTATCATTCATTCGATACTAAATTTAGGCCCAAATCCCCATTTTTGGGCCCAAATAAGGCCCAAAATAGCATATTCTAATAAAAATCGAAGATCAAAAGCTGAAAAAGTCATCTAGACATGATATAATTAAGTTCTTACCATAGTGACACATTTGAGATCAATCTTAATTTGTCCAATGCTAAATTTGGGCCCAAATCCCTGTTTTTGGGCCCAAATTGACCCAAAAATAGTTGATGAAGTAAAGCTGAAAAGTCATCTATACATGGTAATATTTAGTTCTTATAATGATGGGACATACTTCTGCCCTTATCTGACAAAAAGGCGTAAGCCACAATTTTAAAAAAATTGAGTTTTTGGTATAGATAGACTCAATTGGATCGAAGGGACTTAAAAATGACAAAAAAAATACGATCCTGTTGATATATTTCTTGATTTAACAAATGGAAGAAAGGCGTATCCCACAATTTAATTATATCTTTTTCTCATAAACAGGCGTATGTGGCATACACTTTTTGTCTCTGACGCTATTTTCTGACAAAAAGACGTAACCAAATGTGTTACTCTGATTTCTGACAAAAGGACGTAACCATCAAAATTCATTGTGGAAGTGCGTCAATTTTCTGAGAAAGAGGCGTATCCTTTAACATTTTTGAGTGAAGACATACCATAGTTGTTTTTTAAAAACAAAAACAAAAGCAAAATAATAGTGTAGGTTTTTGTTCATTGCGTATTTATTCAAGCGTGATTTAGTTGTTTTACTGTTAAGTTAGTTTTTCATTAGTTTATTGTGATGAATCCTCAAAAGAAGCCATTGACCTTTAATCAATTCTTCAATCTTATGAATAATGGTCCGACTGAGAATAATATTGGCTCCTTGGGAAGAGCAATCAGTAACGTGATGAATAGTACAAACAACGTTGATTTTTCTACGGAACAGACACAGAACTTAGACCGTTCCTTGCCCACAAATTATGGAGAATTTGAGGCAGACTTGACTAATGTTTTAAATGACAGCCGTCCCCTTTCTGTTGATTGTGACGAATCACTTCAGGATGTTATTGATGAAGAAAGTTTTGATAAAGAGCAAACAACTCATAAAACATTTTCATTAATATCAAACGAGACCTTCATTATTAGCAAAAGTGTCACAAATTCAGATCGTCACGTTATCGAGCCTGAAAACCTTTTTAATGATGACAATTCTCTTATCGATCAAAACCAATCCGCTATTGCCACAGAACAAGTTAAAACAAAGAAAAAAAGTCGAAAGGCCCCTACAATGCTTGCGTCTTGCGATTGTTAAATGAAAAATTGCTCCGCAAAAGAAGAAAAAAAAAACTGTCAAGCAATCCAGGAAAATTCTGGGAAAATTATCATATCACCTTTACGGAGCCTGCTCGACAATACTCAAATGAAAAGAATGAAAGCAGGCGAAAATTCATTCGAAATTTTTCCTTACCAATAAATGGGGCGAAAATTGAGGTTTGTCAAGTTTCTGTCAACTTTAGGATTCAAAACAGATAAAAGAATTCAGACATTACACAGTTCAATTGATTATGCTGGATTTGTACAAGAAAGTAAAAGAGGAAAACATCCAGGGTTTTTCTTTTGGCCTGGCGACTGGCGACAGTCGCCAGAGCCTATTGGAAAATTTACCCAAAGTCGCCAGA
>JAUKPT010000710.1:0-18173 GCA_032273505.1 Nanomia bijuga
ATGTTCAGCATATTCATGAATCCAATCAATTTGCTTAAAATTAAAGTCACCGGTTATTAGAACATTAGAGTTAAAATTAACGGCATTTTCAATTGATTTGTTGACTTTGTTCGTACTGTCAATACATTCTGCCTTGTCAGAAAAACCGCCATATAACCACCATACAAACGGCGAAATGACAAACGGCGAGCGGTGGTAAGATATTAAGATAATACGTATTTCATCACAAGTATAGTTTTGTAAAAACTTAGGTTAGAAGTAAAAATTAATGAAAAATAGAGAGAGAAAATTCAACCAATATTGTGACAAGGCATTTTTTTTCTTGATTTTTTTCTAGAAAACAACATGCTAACTGTCATGACATGAAATAAAGTCATAAACAGCCACTTCCTAGATATTTACAACGTACACGTAAATGAAATAAAATAAATGTAATACCAGAGATATCCCTTGTAATACAAAGACAAAGACGGAAAAGAAAAACACGAAGAAAAACACAAATACGGTAAAGGAAACAACAACAAAAAGGCTATGAGTATAAACGAAGCATCAAAAAAACACTAGTCGTATAAGACGTCTGCCTAATAAGGATTCATACGAATAATGCACCAGGCAGGTCTAAATATCAAAATTTTTCCCCGGGCAGGTCCGCCGGGGCAAGTTTCACTGGGCAAGTTTCACCGGGCAAGTTTCACCGGTGGACTGATACAGGATGTTTCTTATTTCACGTTCCCTGATATCACTTTTGATCTTTCTTGAAACGCCTAGTGAATTTACTTGCAATAACTTGTGATGAATAGAATTTCAACTGGCACTTGAGTCAAGAAATATTTTATCGGACAGATAAAATGATCAGATTTATCCACTGGCAGGTCTAATGATCAGATTTATCCACCGGGTAGATCTAATAATCAGATTTATCCACCAGGCAGTTCTAAAAATCAGAATAATGCACCAAGCAGGTCTAAAAATCAGAATTTTTCTCCGGGCAGGTCCACCGGGGAAGGTCCACCGGGGCAAGTTTCACCAGGCAAGTTTCACCGGTGGACTGATACAGGATGTTTCTTATGTCACGTTCCCTGATATCACTTTTGATCTTCTTGAGACGCCAAGTGAATTTACTTGCGATAACTTGTGATGAATAGAATTTCACCTGGCACTTGAGTCAAGAAATATTCTATCAGGCAGGTCTAATGATCAGATTTATCCACCAGGCTGTTCTAAAAATTAGAATTATGCACCAGGCAGGTTTAAAAATCAAATTTTTTCTAATAAAATATATAGCAAGGTTTTCACAAGCCATGATTAGCAGTTTGAAATGAAACACAACAACTCTCGACAACTCTGCTGAACTAAGAATACACGCAACGCAAAAGCAACATATTTATTTAATACTTGGATTTAACGTACACAAGCATAGTAAACATAAACACAACAGTTAAATATAATAATGTTGTTCGTTTATCTAAAGACTTCACTCGATTCATACACATTTATTCAAAATGTTAATTTAGTATTTTTATTTCCCGTTGGTTATATATGTTACATGTTCGTTGTATTCAACATCATGTGATGTACTTGTCTCTTCCACAGAGACTTATCTTGACACAGTTTTTCTAATTCACTAAACATTAACTTATTCGCCATTGGTATTTATTCCTAGTTGGCTTTCTTTTATGTCATTTCTGATGGTATCAATCCATGTTGTCTTGGTTCTTTCTCTGAGTTTTGGCACATTTTTCAAGGCTGTTTCGAGAGCAATTCTGGCTGGAGTATCTTTTAGCCTCAGCGTGTCCTAAGCCATGTTAATCTTCTTTTCTTTACAGTTATGCTCCATCTTTTCACTTTTGTTTTCTCATATATCATCCTATTCGAGATATTTTTCGGCCATTTGATGTTTAGGACTTTTCGTAATAGTCTTCTTTGAAATCTGTCTATTTTTAGTGGTTATATAGATTTTGGTGGTTATATATGGTTGGTTATACATGGTTGGTTGCCATTTCTTTTCTTCGTTGCTTTGCTTGGTAACTTACTTTGTTTTGATTTTTCTCAGATGAATTTGCAGATTCGGTGGTCTGAGATGGCGTAGATAATTATGCTAAATATTCAATCGCTTGTTTGCTCGATTATTAACAAGCCTTCTGAAAAAGTTTATTAAAGATCTGTATGAATAAACAAACCTGTGTTAACAATACCCCCACGATTCTTGGGTGTTTTTGATTAGCCTGGACCAGTGCCTTTTGCACTCAAGGTAAAAATCGCACTGGGTTAGAGATTGTATAATATTATCTTCATATATCATCACAATTAATTTCAGTAGGCACTCGATCCATGTCTTTGGATACATTTGCGTTCTCTCCTTTGCCATCTGTTTACCAACCTCCCAATGATGCACTCCACGCTGATGTTCCCAGCAAAAGATCCACCTCTTCCCTTGCCTTGGCTTGTCATCTTGCCGCATCTTCCAATAAACGATAAGAACGAACCGTCTATCTTAAAATTTACGTTACTCTCTTCTGTATATTCCATGGTCCCAAGTAAGTGATAAGCATCGACCTTTTATTCGATTACTATTATTACTGTTACTATAGTGACTCAGAAGAGTGTACAACCAATTTACGGTAAACAAGTCGCAGTGCTAACTTAATAACACTATAGCAACTGAAATGTATAACTCCTATCACTTTTATTTATTGTATAACTCTCATCACTTTTATTTATTTTCCTTCGATGCCAATAACCATCACCGCGGTAGAGTCAACTCAAACCCAACTTGCATGCTTACAATTAGTAACTAGTAACAAACAATTATTTACGTTATGATTTATGCCTAACTCGTTAATTTATTATTTTCTATAACACGGACTACTAAACAATATTATTTAGTTGTCCGTGCTGTAATTAATTGGGTTTCTCCTTATCTGAGAATATGGACTTGGCCTAAAAAATGTAAAACCTAATCTTATCCATATCTTTGATTGTTTTCTCTTAAAAAAGTGGTAGAACACACTAAGGACACATAAACACTGAACTATATATTTCAAGCGTTTATCCCATCCCAAATCCCCATTATATGATATGTTTCCGCAAATTAAAACTTAAAAAAACTCTGATACCTTTTTAGATTGATTATTCTTCTCAATATCGTTTTCGTTTTTCGCTTTTCGCCGACGTTCCGTTCTTATTTAATCGCCGTCATTTTTCACTCCTTGCTTTTTCGTTTCGTCTCGCTGTAGGGCGCATACATTAAATCTTTATCAAAAACATAACTCATTTATACATATTTTACTCGGACTTTTCTTTTCTTTTCAGTGACATTAAGGACTCGCATGCCACATGAAAACATTACTGACAACGATGAAGTTTTTCATGAGTTATGCTGTTTTTATCTCGTCCCAGTCTTTTTAGTCTCCGTGATCTACATTTGACGTCAAACAATTGCGTGTAAGTTACACTGTAACCAAAAGTGTTGTATCCATCGCATAAAATTAAAAAAAAAATTATGTTAAGGGAAAGGGTCAGCACATAAAAAATGGTTCCTGAGTACTAGAAGAAAACATAGACGATCGCACGAAGAAAATTATCTTATTTAACACCGCGGCACTTATTCAATTTGGCCAACAATTGCTAGACGCCCTTCCAAGTATCTTTTGACTCTTGGCTAAAACATTTGATGGGAGAAATGTTAATTCAATTTTTGGTCTTTTTTTACAAACTTCTTTTTTTATAAGCAAACTCAAATTTTGAATTGAATAAATAACAACCAAAAACTAACTTATTAAAGAAAAATACTGATTCTTAGAAAAAATTCAAGATGACGATATTGTTAGCATATTATTAATTTTTTCCCAAAATTCATCTAATAGAGTATATTCTTATAAAAAAAACATCGTGTAATTAATAACTATGTTTAACATATACAGCCAGCCGCATATCATATAAATATCGAATCAAACATTTAAAAGATCACTCTCGCTACAGTTAACTAGTTCTTTATCAATTCCTCGAAAGAGTTCATTTTTTACAAAGCAAATATTTCCAGGAAGTAGAAACAAGATTTCCAGGAAAGGATAATATTAGTGTTAAGTAGACAGATCAGATGATCTGGTGATCAGATCGATAACTAGAGAGGTTAAATTTCCTTGACACTCCTTGGTCTGTGGACATACAACATTATAGAAAATTCTATGATGGGGCTAAATGAAAAACACCTTGAAATGGATCTTCACGGGGGGTACTAACCCCAAATTTTTATTTGCTCGTCCATTAGAACTCCGTTAAGCGATTAAAAAAAAACGCATCGAAAATTAATTACCCTTTAATTGCCTCCCTATTAACTCGTTTTTTTTACATTAAGACTCTCAAGCTATTAACGAATCCTCAACTAAAAGTCGGCTACAAGTTAAACCTTCCTCTGATTTTTTTTTAACTTTTGTGAAAAGCCTTTGTAGCTACTTAATCTATTGATTTAAACCATTAAAAGCAGCCTAATTAACCCATACAATCCAATTTTACTTATTCAAAGTAGATTTTTTCAGAATCACCATTTAGTTCTTTATATTCTTACAGCAATTGCTTTTCAATTCCATAATTTCTTCCAAGTTCCCCAAATTCACGAAGGATGACGTAGGTCTAAAGGGTTCGTCTACAAATTATTGGTATATTTACTATTTGATTGGTTAAAAATCATGTCATGAAGATTTTGATTGGTTCAATTCAAAATGTCATCATTTGATGCTTTGTTGATACTAAAAATGATGAAAATATTTTTTAACAAACTAATAAGATTATTGATGATGTAACTTTGAACCAATCAAAGGCAAATTTTACCACAATTTGTAAAAACCTTCTCAAATTATTTCTTAACCTTTTTGAAGCCGTTTTTCACTGAGGTATACTCACAAAAATACAAAAATCATAAGATGTGGTCAGATGAACCCTCAAAAACGACCAACTTTGAATGAGAATAACTTCGTCAAAAATTAATATTTTCCTAATCGACGAGCAAATAGGGGGGGTGGGGGTGTAACATAACAATACCATCTACCATTTGAGTATAATACTAAAATCGTTAAGCTGTACGTCGATCCGAGGAGCAAATCACTCTATGAAAATGTGTACAATCGAGTTTTATTAGAATAATAAGATGTCTGTAAATCTTTAAATTGTGAACAATATAATTTCCTGGATGAGTGTACGAGATTTCAGCTGAGTGATTTACCCCTCGCGTCGATCGGCTCAACTCATAAACCCATGCATGCTATATAAAATAATCGGCTAGTCAGCTGGTAACTGACAAAACACAAGATGGGTCCGCAGATTAGCTATGCTATGTAGGATTGTGCCATTAAAAAGTAACAACAAAGCCTTGCTCCACCTAACTGAAGAAACACCCTTTAATTATACTAATTAAGTATATACACCTTAAAAGATATTTGTGCGAGAAGAAAGGATTTGAGAAAAATTCTAAAAATTTCATCATAAAAAAACAGATGAGGAAACCATCGATAATCAAATTTTGCGATTTTCACGATTTTTTTTTTTTTTTACGTTTCTCTTACTATTAATAGGCGTGTTTTGAGTAATACATAATATCCTTTCTAAACATAATCATTTCTACATAATTAGTAAACCAGAAGGTACGGTTATTCGACAGCCTTAGAAATACTACATAAAATGTAAGAAATCTTTCGGCAACTATCAGTATTTTTGAATCTTTTTATTTTTATTTTTTATTTATTTATTTATTTTTTGAATCTTGCAATCCGACAAAAAAACTTTCTGCAGGACAGTGGTCTGAAAATCTAATTCATATGAAAGGAAGGTATAGATTGGTAATAGTTAAAGAAATGTGAGTACTTACGACGGCTGTTGGTGTTGTTGAACATTTTGGCTTGATCTTGATCCCTAGAACAAAAAGATAAGAACAATGATATCAAAAGTAGTGATTATTCCAGGGGAAAAAGAATAAACTTAAACAAAAAGAAACCTACTGGTGGACAAATATGTTGGACAAGATAAAAGTATTTTGTCAATAACGTAAATCCTCGATTAAGCGCCGCGGCGCTTATTTAAAACTCGATTTTTTTAATGCGGCGCTTAATCGAGGGCGGTAGTAATTCAAAAACAAAAATTTTCAGGCAAATTCTTTTTATTTCCTCTTTAACAACTTCGTTAAACTAATATCCTACATTGTATGCTAATGGAGAAAAACTAAATTAATTCATTTAAAATAAAAAAATGTCACCTCATGGTCTAGAATAAAACATGTGTTAGTCTTTTTTCTATCAAACAAGCGCCGCATTTCAAAACAAAGATGCGGCGCTTAATCGAGGGCGGCGCTTAATCGAGGATTTACGGTAATGTCAAAAGCCCATTTTTCATACTTTTTTTAGCAAGGTCTCTTTACACAAAGCGCACAATATGTCACGGCAAAAAGTATACTTAAGTATACCTTGATAATTAATACATCAAGTATGAAACAGGAAATGACACAACTTGACCGAGAATATAAAGAAATTGCTATCATAATTTTCTTGATGACTCTAGAGAGTGCAAATCCTCTCAAAATAGGCTTGGGAAAGTTTGAATCCATCAGTATTCAATGCCAAATTTACATAAAAAAGAGAGAAGGACGAAATGTGGAGAAATGCTTTCATCAGCCGTATTTACAAATCGGAATTCATTTTGTTCGGTGAACTCAATTTTGTTTACAAATGAATTAATTTCCGAACAACTGAGTTCGTTTTTATCTGCGGCCAAAAAAGAGTCTCCTAATGAAAAGCTATTACACATTAAAAATTCATAATTCATTATCTCCTTCTACCCTACAAAAGAGATGGGTTGAAATGAGCAAATGCCTTCTTCACAAAGAAAATGTATTCACATATCGAGTTCGTTTTATGTTCACTTCAACACGCTGTGTCTATTGTAATGTGTATCTCTTCGCGAAGTGAGTACGTATATGTAAATACGGCCATTAAAAGGGTAAATAACAAGTCTAAAAAACGCGAGTTGACAGTTAAATCAAACCACGAAACTCCTTATCCTTATTTAAGGGGGAGTATATATTTGGTGTCTGGCGTCCAAAAGTTGCCTGAAGATAAGACTTATGGCGTCCAGAAAAAATATTTACTGACGTCTGGCGTCAAGAGCTTTTTTTCCGAGCGTCTGGCGTCTACGAGAAATCTTTTTGGCGTCCTGGGTACCCCTATATACCCCCTCCGTTATGTAATACAATTTACAAAAATTAGAGTGGAAAATTGAAATTGAGGAGATTATTCCTTATAGGTCCAAAACAAGAAAATATAACTGAAAAACAACCTACAAACCAAAACTTTAATGACTCTAATTAAAAACATGTAGATCAATTACATACAACAATTAATATCACTTACACATAACATAGAATAATAATTAATTTTCATCGTTAAGCATGCCGTCATGAGAGACACGTACGTGCACATGGACTAGTTGACTCTTGACTTGTAAGTTGATATTTTAAAAAACTAGATTAACGAAAAATGCCAAATTTATAAATAAATACCTGTACCTCGTGCTTCTTAACACGGCGGAGTATCAAAGAGAACTCTATAGAAGGTGGGTCCGTAGAAGTCCTAAAATGCCTTCTTGACACGGTCAACGTCTCTATAACAAACGGATGAATCTAACACAGTAGATTCTTATGAGAACTATATGATTCCATTTAAGTAGAAACCGGCCATAAAAGAATCAATTAAAAATGTAAAGTGGTTGAACGATTCTGGTTTCTATGTACAGAATAAAATATCTGAATATAATTTTGAAATAAATTATAACGCGATGTTGTTGTATAGAGAATTGATTGATTCAAACCAAAGGGCTTTGATTTCCTGCTTTTTCCCCCTTATACGAAAATTGAAATTTCATTTTAAATAGAGGAGACACAAATAAATATGAATAGCACAGAAATCTTTGATTACTTCGATTCAAGAAGAGTACTTTGATTCAAGACCTGTGTGACATAACTTTGACATCCAACGTCACCCTGAATTAAAATACAGTTGTCCAGAAAAAGGTACAGTTGTCCGAAGGACTATTGATGTGACAATGTACATGCACGAAATGTAAAATCCGAACTGATTTCTAGCTATTAATCTTGAAATATTTCACTTTTTTTTATTATGAAAGGCCAGTGTTACCGTATATGCTAAACTTTCAGAGTAACTTTCAAGATAGTCAAATTCTCCTAAAGGACTACTACAGATTAAGGATTTGATGGCACCTCTTATACTACACCCAAGCTGAGTGTAATTAGCCGATCAGCCGTGGAAAGAATTTTCGTAGGTTCGCCTAGCAAGTGGTCAAAAAGAAGAATTGGGAAATTAAGTCAAAGCTGACCTTCGACCTTCGACCAGTTTCTTCTTCATAAAAACCTTTTAAGTAATAAAATGCTTTCATGCAAAAATACTTAATCATCTCAAAAAAGTTTGATTATTGATGTAAGTCTTCGGTGGACGGTGCCTCCTGAGAAGCAGGAAACGCTTACTATTTTGTGCAACACCGGGTTTCGATGCTCTTGTGGATGCAGACGCAGAGGAATAATGCAGTTTGTACGAAGTGATGAGTATCCCACATTGGATAAGACAATAGTTTCATTTTTGAAGTGACTATTGTAGCTGTAAATATGATAGATTGTTATTTGTAAGTTATTTTGTAAGTCTCAGGTACATTGTATCTAACTAGGTTCTCATTCAACCATTTATTATTATTTATTTTTATTATTATTATTTATTTTTATTATTATTTTTATTTTATTAAAATCTTAAGCTTCCGAAATCTTTTCTCTCTACACATACATTCAAAATTTCTTCAATCTGTATCGCATATTCCTTGAGGGCATTTCACCTACGCATTTATGCCAAAAATGCTTAATCATCTCAAAATAGTTTGGTTAGGTAAATTCTTCATTTTTTTAGATGTGAAATCAAATGGATTACTGGACTACGAAGAATATTTCTATAAAAAGAAAATGAATTGAAATTCATGGAGATTATCCATAAAAAGGGAACGCTTTACAATGCCACAGAACATTTATTGCAAATCGAATCCTTCTAGAACAAATGAAACAGGACCTACAAGAGACACTTAATGAAGAGTAGACATGAACTGACATAAAAAGATTTAAGTGAAAGATTGAGTGAAACAGAAAAAAAAGGAAAATTTAATTTGCGATTTTAAACCAATAATAAGGACCATTAATACTCAACTAAGGATTTAGGATGAAGTGGTGCAAAATATGTTAACATAGAAGTTTTTGAAGTCCATTTTTCAAATAAATGTTGAAGTTCAGGATAAGCGTTTGACAATTTTTTTTTTTTTTGAAGAATAGATGAGGTCTTGCAGGTCCGTCTACAAAAAGCATGGAAAATATCAATGGTACAGCACAAGATTGACTTATGGGATCGACTCTAGGCCAAATTTACTGTATTTGGTTAAAAATGAAGAGGAAAAATCAATACGAAAAGCTTCATGATTCTTATTTTTTTTGTAAATTTTTTTTTGATATTTATTGATTATTGCAAATATATGTTTTGAATTTATGTAAACTTATCAGAATAGAGATACATTTTCCACCCAAAACAATAATTTCTTTGCCTTAAGTATTTGAGACAAGCTACGCAATGAATTGATATGTCCTGTTTCTTGATAATAGAAAATCAGGACAAAATAATTTATTTCATTATCAACAAAAAAATAGATTATAAATACTTTTAATTGCTTTGAGTACTTTGATTACTATAAATGAATATGTACGATTTATTCCTCAAAAATATGAACTGGTTAATTTACATACCACACATAAATTGTTGTAAATTAGTTAATATTCTTATCAACTGGGAGGGAGGGATGTCAGCCTACTTAAGTATGTTCCTCCCTCACTTGTCTCTAAATGTTTACAAGTAACTTAGTAATGATAATGATCTAATTATTTTTATTATTAATTAAACGTATAGCAAATTGATAAGCAGATTATCCAAAGGTATAATTACGAAAACGTGACACATTAATTCGAAATAATTAGGCCTAAAAAATTGTGTTTAGGGTCAGAAGCCCGTGTCAAGATAAAATGATAAATCGATATTTTTGATATTTAGAAAAACAATGTTATGGAAGGTTTAAGAAAATATCAATTTGTATATCCCGTTATTGGTTTAAGATACAAATAAATATTTTTTACTCCAACACTATTTAAACAGAATTGTTTATTCTGTTCATTCTATTCATTCCCTTCCCTGTATCAATATTTCTGACCCTCATCACCTGTATTAAAAATCCTGTCTCTTATTTTGCGCATTTCCAATTTATTGGGTGTCAAATACAAAAAAACAAAAGATTTTCTGCATTGCGCATTTGTTTTTTTTACTCATGCATAATCAATCTTTTTAGGCCTTAACAACTAAGTCAAATTAACTGATTGAAATCAAGACATATTATGTTTTGCATGTCAGGATAATACTTTTGGCTCCTTTAGGGTCCAGTGAAAATAGGGATCTCTTAGAAAAGACAACTCGGAAATGAAATTTTCAGAGAAGATAACAAAATTTTTCTCTTGGAGAAGACCACTAATACTAATTTGATGTTGTGGATTATATCTTTAGGAATACCTTTAGCTTTCATAAAACAGAACAGAAGTATATTTCAAAATCATTTTCTAATAAAAGAAAACTACCAATAACTTTGAAATATACTTTTATAGATTCAACTTACAGCTCTTCTTCGCAGATGCCCAGCTCTCCTCAAGTCAGGCGAGATCACATTCAAACTCGTTAACGTAAGACAGATATCAATGGCACCAAAATCATCTTTGTTCTTCTCTTTAATTCTTGTACTACTATGGTGATGCAGTAAATTTGTATTGTGATAACGATTGTTATTGAGATTGTTGTTGTTCAGGTTGTGTTGGTGCTGGTTTCCTCCTTCATCGCTACTACTACACAATTTATTTTGTGGAGGAAAAGATAGTAGATTGCTATTGTCAATCTGTTGAGATATCTCTTCGAGAGAGCTGTATTTCTTACAACCACTATGTTTCTGTTGTCTGTTGATCTTGAGCAGACAGCTGAGACGATTTCTCTTGAAATGTTCCATTGTTGTTATGAACAAGTAACGTGGAAAGAAAGTACCTCGCTCATCAAATCATTTGTGTATTCAAATCTATTTTCTAAAAACCATCATATACATATGGATGTGAACGCTTCATAAATTCTCGTCAAAAACCATTCAAATCGTAAATGTATATATACGTCATTAGTGTAAAAAGTGGAACTGTTAGCAGTTTTTTAACCAAGGAATATTTTTTAAATTAATGGCTAAATCTTCTCTTTGATTGGTTGAAAATTACATTATCAGGAACCTGATGTGAAATTTTGGAAAAACCTGAAAGCTATGGTGACACTTTTGTAACCTATCAGGTTCTTTATGACGAAATCTTAAACCAATCAAATTACTGAAAAAGCCAAAAAATATTTAGACAACCAATAACCCAAAGCAACAAACAGTAACTTCGCCTCCATACTGGAATTCGTGACAAACAATTTTCATAACATATACATCATCCTACTATATCTTCTTCTTTCGCCATGAATAAAAATTGAAAAATAATTCAATTTAATAAAATAAATAAGTAAATAAGGTTTTTAATAACATTTGGTCTAATTTGAAAATGTGTGAAAAAAAACTCAAATGTGTTAAAATATAAGTTACATGCTATCAAAACAATCCAGGAAGATAATATAAGAATAAAACACGCAGATATATACAAACGGACATGTAAATAAACAGTATAAATAGGAAGGTACCACCTAAATTGAAAAAATATAAAATTTCTTTTTTGTTAAATGTGAAAATTTCCCAAAAATGGTTTTAATATATTAATATTTAACTTATGTAGGCAAAACAAACTTGTAAAATTAATACTAATTAGTTCAGAAATCACCTTGACCTTTAGTGTCAAATTTCAAGGGTACTTCATTGCATACTTGAAAATAATGGAAATAGATGATAAGAAATAATAAAAAAATAATTTTCCAATTTTCCAATAAAACGAACAAATACGATACACTTTAAAGCAGTATAAAATGTCATATTTCTTTATTTTTATATATAATTGTGGAATTTCATACCCCTGGAATTGTGTATGTTTAAGGAGTGTTTAAAAATCATGGGTAAGTATGCTGCTTATAAAACGAAAATAACACGGAATTGTTATTAGAATTTCTGGTTTAGACAAAACACCAAATCATTTTGAATTGAACAAAACAGATTTATCATGATGTCATTTTCAACCAACCAAACAGCGGATTTACCTATATCTTTCAAAAATCCACTTAAAGAAGTTAACAATATGACTACTGACAATGTTTGCATTTACGTAAAAAACTAATCAATCAGTCAATTAGTCAGGTTAATTTTCTGTGTTCACAGTAGTAAGCAAAATCACCTAACCAAGCCAACCTTGTCTTCTTCGCCGATAATGAAGAAAAACAAGCACCTGACAAGAACACTTTTGCTTCTGTTTAATAAATGATCAAGAAATTCTTGCAACAACAAATCATTAATTTAATCTAGCATAATAAAGATAAGACAATAGAAAAATAAGAGAAAAACAAAAACAAACATGACAACAGAAATTTGAGCCTTTTTATGGCAAATTTCTGAACAACAAAATAATAAAAAAATAAAATGCACCAATTTTTTTCAAATTTGTTGTTTTTTTACGTGCATTCGCAATGGTTGAATTATAGCTAATGTATAATAGATTTTAAACAAGTATGAAATATCAATTTAATAATCTTATTTCCATTAAATCAAGTTGCGATTGAAAACAAACCATCAAGGCAGTCTCAAAAGTATATATATAGTTCAACTGTTTGATTGGACATGGATTACATCATGAAAATTCTGATTGTTTCATTGAAAATGGCACAATTTGATGTTATTCTTAAACTCAAAATCATTAATTCTTTTCAATGTGAACCAATCAGAACCCTTATGACACATTTTTCTGTCAATCAAACAGTTAAAATTAGACCTTTTTTGTCAAGTTGAATTCAATCATTTATTTCAAATTTGACAATAAAATATATAATCAGTTAAATGCATTCTTAAATTCTTATTATCACACTGTCAAAAAAAAAAAAATAGGTAGAAGAGCAAGTCTTAAAGAAGTTTATTTAGCGTAAATAACAAAATAATATTGATGATACTTGAATATTAGCATCATTTGATTATGAAATAATCATAATAAACAATTTCCCCCCCTTCACATCTGGAAAATATTTTTGTCCCCCCTACTCATGATATTTGAGCTCTTTTCTTACCAAAAACTTTAGAAAGCTCATCCACTCCCCACACCAAAGGAGGGAGTCGAATTCTTAAAAATATTTACCCTTGAAAATTTTTCATTATCTCGCCATCATAAATATACATCGCAGCTCTAAAGCTTTGGTTGCATTTAGGTGTAGGCAAGTAAATTTTTGAGTACTGAGTAGAAAGTGAATTTGGAGATTGTTTGCAAACAAAAATTATTAGGAACATATGGTACTTAAAAATATTTTCCCTTTTATTCTGTCTATGTTGAAAAAACATCACGTCTCACCTATCTTCGAATGTTAAACAATTAAACAATTATCTGCGGGAGGAGAATTCCAACTTGTTGTTGTCTCTTACCGAACCACCAATAAATGAACTCAAAAATCAATCAGTAAATAAACAAAGGGATAAAGGATTTCAAAACCAAAAATAAATAATTTAAAAAAGGCAATAGTAGGAATTTTTGATGGCTTACTGAAAAGTCCAAAGCTTTGCTAACAAAGAAGAGGAACTGAAAGAATTTGTAAAATCAAGAAAAAGAAAAAGAAAAGAATAGTTTAGAACGAGAAATGAGTGAGTATGTCATTTGATATAAGATCAGAATAAAATAGCCATGGCCAATCCAACGTCATACATTATCTGAACACTGTTATCACTGTTAATTTTCTCCTAAAATTTTTTTTTTTTACCCTTCTACTACAGAATAGTTCGATAAACATGGTAAGCATAGAGTTTTATTTTCTTCTAACTAGGTTACCATTAAGAGCCATATAAAAGTGAAAAAAATGAGAATAAAAGACATTTTAGTTTACTCAGGGGGTCATTTTTGTCCTTTCGCTGCTGAAATTTGGCCATTTTACCCTCGTAGAACAGAATAGTTCGGTAAACATGGTCATCATATATACATTTTTCTTTGAATTCAATATTCTATTAACATTCTATTCTTTTCTATCATATTCTTTTTTACGTATTCGATTTCTTCTTATATGTTTTTCTTCCCAGCTGAATTCTTTTCACTCTGTTCTATTCCACCATGTTCGTTTTTTTTACTTACTAAAACAATCTATAATATCAAAGAGCAATTTTGGTGGGGGACAACAATTATTGGCTGATTGGGTTAAATCAAAATTAAGAAAACAACAACAATTTAACAGCTTAATTTAGATCCAAAATTACTTGAACCACCAAATTAACTTCCAAAATTTATTTTCTTTATTGGGAAATACAAATTACACCATAAACAACAACAAATAATTTGCAAGAACAACTCAATCCATTATCACTATCTTCACTAACGAACTAATTATAGTTTTGTGCAGCATCGTTGACCAAACTTCAGACGACGATTGATGTGTCAATACAGGCCATGTCACGAGACGCGTGCGCACGCACGCCCGCACGCACCTAAATCTTCTCAAACGTAATTCGAGCAATAATAATTTTCCCCATGTTAAAATCGGTTATAACGTGTAAGGAATCATCCATAAATTACGCAACGTATCAAGCTTAATGCCTCAATGTACCAACACCCTTTACCTCTCATGGCTAAAATTTTGATCGTGCGCCTCGGAAAGTATCGCGCGCCATACGCTTCTTAGGCGCACGTTTTCCTACGCGATTGTGAAATATTCCTGACATGACCTGCAATATATAAACCAATTTTCTCACTGCTTTTCCAAACTGCATACTAGATCATACTATCCAATACCAATCCATTCTTTATCATTTTCATCACACTAAAATGTTTCTGTAACATATTCTGCAACATATTCATATTTTTCGAATCGCAAACCAGTGATGCTAACAAAAATACCATCACATTTCATTGTAAAATCTATTCTTTGAATAAAATATTCGATTCATAACTCACATACATCACATTTCTTCATTTCAATATTTTAAAAATTCAAATATATCTTCCAATACCAATCTATCAATTCATCACTCACTAACAGTTTGCTCTGCTTTCCGAATCCAAGACAAAACTGAACACTACTAAATCGCAAAAGTAATTAATGATTTTCGCACAGATTTGCCCGAAATATAATTGATGAGACTAAAGAATGCAAATTATAGTTAAATATGACGTTTGATTGGTTGATAATTACATCATCAAGAACCTGACAAATAAAAATCGATTATGACATTTTATCAAATAATGACAATTTTGAATCAACCAATCAGATTCTTGATGATACAATTTACGACCAATCAAACAGCAAGTTTACTTATGATTTGGAGACAACCTCTAATATGTCAACAAAACTCCTTCAGAAAATGTTGACAGGTAGTGTCCACATAGACGTGTTATCTCTTCAAAACAATATTTACCATCCTTTGGTAAAGTAAAACTTTGATCGATAATATCTAAGGGAACATCTCAAAGCTTTGTCTTATTTAGACTATTGATTAATTTGCTGAATATTAAATTAACAAGTATGGTTCTCTTAAAATGTCACTATTTGATATTTTTCTCGAACTCATGATGAAAACATTTTTAAGTGAACCAATCAGAATCTTTATGACATAATATTCAACTAATCAATAGTCTAAATTTGACAAACTTTTGAGATAATCCCTAATCGATGTAGAATAAACAAAATAATATTAATTTTTATAAATTACAATATATTTCGGCCTAACCAGCCATTTTCAAGTAGTAAGATGAGAAGAAAAAAACGTTAGTTACAACGAAAAGAAAAAGATGACATAATATTGTCACTAGCATGACGTCAATAATGCCTATAATCCCTAATCAATATCTGAATGTGTAATTGGATTTAATCCATTTCTTTGAATCGTTGGAATATTTAAGTTGAAAATAGGTTAGTTCTTAGAGAGATCTTGAGAAAAGAAATGGATCAAAATAGCATTTACCATATAAATGTAGATAATTTCCCAGTGTTTTGCCACCCACCGCCCTTATGCCTCTGATAAAACTCTAAAATATTATTAACCAGGAATCACATGTTTATGTTCGTGAAATTTAGAATCAAATGCATTTGGGAAAATCAATCCAAATATTCCCTCATAAACAGGTGATAACATTGTGATGCTAATTTATAAAATCAAGCTCTAATATATAAATAACAGACAATCAGATAACTTATGAAGAGAACGGTTGGATCTGCAATGATGTCATACCACTTGATAAGAAAATTCTGATCAAAATAAAAAAAATAAAAAACTATAGGACATAAATCAAGGCGAATAAGAAATCAATAAAACCGATAGAAAATAACATAAAAATAGAATGTGTGATGAAAAGACTTAAATCGAATTTTACCATTTAAAATAATGCTCCCACGTAAAGCACAACAAAGCTAGGAATGAAATCAACCTGATAAGAAAATTAAGCATAGGCATAAATAGAAAAATTGGATTTATTTTGACGTCAGACTTCTGTTAAAAATTAGTAAAATCAATAGACTGATTCGACGAATGGAAGCTATGAAATTAGATAAGTTTGACGGAAAGACTAAGATAAATATTAATTATATGCTTCAAATGAGAACAGCTCCATAGCAGATGAAATCAAAAAGCCTTAAAAGTATATCTCATAAAAAGAAAAACGCTTTAATATTGAATTTTGTACAGAATCATTCTTGATAACAACAGTCAGATATATAAATGGATGATATACATATGAAGAGTTGTAGTCATTGCAAAAAAAAAGTGAAAATTTCAATCAGAAGAATTGACTAGATTTTGGCATTGATATATACCTAATTAACATTTGTTTTGATATTCTAATGAGCCAATCGAACGCCTCAACAACCATAACTTCAAGACTGCTCATGTTTTGAATCATTTAAATAGTACATACTTGACTTTGGTAGAACACCTACTGATCACTCTTCTCAAGCCATGTAGGCATGTATTTAGGTGCACCATAAATCCCTTACAAAATGCCAACTTGAGAAGAGCTATTTTTACTTTCATCAAATGACTTCAAAGGAGTAATAAAATTCTCTTTATTAATTAGGCACTTCAAGGTGATTAAATAACACAAAAATATCAGCATGATAAACAACATAAGAATATAGAAATCAAAATAGTAAATAGTAAATAGAAAATATTTACTACTTATTACTATTTAATAAACAGTAAAAAAAACTCTTTTTACAGAGAAAAGCTCAAACATATTTCATTGCTTTAATAATTGTTTCAAGAACAGCTAAAACACAAAATAAATTAAACAAGCTAATTACAACTGTTTTTTAAAGAAGAGTAAGAATCAGTAACAAACTCAGAATGAAAAATTACTTTTTCCAGACTCGAACATGAAACATATATATGCACATTATTTTCATAAATTTCATTTCTTTTTCTTCTATTTTACACTTTTCTAGAACAGTACAATGTAATAAAAATGCCTCACTCTATTGTGCTTTTATATCTGTATACGTGAACATGAGCACAATAGCGGCACAATATGATATGTTTCATCAACAAAGATTTGATTCATTCACAACAAGCAACATGAATACTGGAACTCATCATGAATAGAATCATTAGGTTCAAAAACAAGGACCACTAATTGTAACCATTTAACAAACCCTGATTTTCATTTAATCAACTTAAATGGATTGTTATTATAGACTTTTAATCAATCATTTTTGTCAATTCACATCATCATTTTCAATTTAAATCATACTTCAGAGAGGACACTAAGACGCTTAAAGGGGCACTCCCAGGGGGGTACTAACCCCCAATGTTTATTTGCTTATTCGAAAGTCCTCCATTGTGCGAACCAAACAAAAAAAAACGCATCGAAAAATATTGATTTTTGACGAAGTTATGGCCATTTAAAGGTGCCT
>JAUKPT010000711.1:0-18170 GCA_032273505.1 Nanomia bijuga
GTGTGTGTGTGTGTGTGTGTGTGTGTGTGTGTGTGTGTGTGTGTGTGTGTGTGTGTGTGTGTGTGTGTGTGTGGGAACATGTCTGTAAAAATCTTTTTTACATCACTCAAGTTTTTACTTCTAATTGCATCAATAAAATTGACAAATATACTTTATAATCTTTATTACGGTCCTAACTATCATTAAATCTGACTAGTTTAGATGGAAAAATCATTTTTATTGATCAAATCATCAATATATTTTGACTCGATTCAACATCTTTTGCAGTCGGTAAATTAGGTCCTGGTTATTAAAATCTACACTTTCCCAAGGAATGATTGTTCTATGTCCGTCATGCGTAAAGTGCCAATCATTTACCATACATACTTTCTATACATTTAGCAACGTGGAAATTCCAACAGAAAGTTTGTTTTGGGGCTAGAGATACAAAATTTGGCAAATTCACTATGAAAAATGCTGGTATGCTAAAAAAAATCAGACTAGTTCACTCGACAGGATATGTTGCTTGTCACGGACATGGACACTCCAATTGGGGGTGTGGTACAACCGATATTTCGATCATTATTACGAATGAGAAAAATTCGATTCTTTTCCCGAATAACGCTGACCCACGTGGTTGGTATCGCGTGCCTCAATACACGTCTAGATCGAAAACGTTGCAGCTGGAGAAGCCAACCCGTCCTATTCCCGTGAAACTTGGTGACGTCATAAAGGTCTGGTACGGAGAAGATTTTACGGGACATACGGAGTCTGATAATCACGGAGAAGCATGTGCTAATGTATATGTCATGATTGATGAAGGTAAATCCATCAATTTATTTTAAATTGACTTAAAAGGTTTGCAGATTTAGTTAAAAAATAATAGGGGCTTCGGAGGAAGTTCCATCTAGTGTTTTGTCAGGTACAACTGACTATCCAATGAGGTCGCATCGAATCAAAATCAGACACCCATACTCAATTGAAGATAATTTTTTTGTCGCGATTGCAGTTTCTTAGAAAATTTGGTTTTACTTCCTATCATGTCGTACTAAAACATTGACACCGGGATAAATTGAAGGAATGAGAGGAGTTGCATCTAGATCGCACGCAGGCGCCTCGTCTATGAACAAATCTAAAACAAAAGTATTCTCTTAAAGCCAAGATATATGCACCAACACCATAGAATAAAGATAACACCTTAGGCAAGGCTCTTCAGAAGAGATTATCAGCAATTCACCACAAGGGGCGTATGGTATCCAATACTTTAAGAAAAGATAAAATCAGAACAAAAACAAAACAAAAACACATCACTTAAATCATGACATTCGTCCTTCATATTAACAATTATCTATAAGTAAAACTTAGGAGAGACAATAAATATTCGACGAGCCGAGGATTATGCTCTCGAGAGAAATCAGAACAATGGAGTCATAAAGTTAAACTCCATTGTTATTATAAGCGAACGGGACCGCCAGAATTGTTACGAGAGGTGTAGCCAATACGCAGGCGCCACTGGTTGAGAAGTCATCTGGAACCAATCAAACCGCGGTTGTTATGTTCATAGGCAGAGTATTCAAAGAGGAAATAATAATAGAAATCATTATTGCTAGGTGTTCTCCAAATGCAAAGGTATGCAGAACTAAGAATTTACGATTGAGAAACTAACATTCAACCAAAAGGCCTGCTTGACAAAACACTGGATGAAACTGTACTCCTTGGAATAGCTATGTTATGCATTGTCACCTTACGTAGGGAAGCAAAAGACGATTTATCTAATCCTTGCTTTGCCCTATTTGTTTTATTCTATTTGAATACCTTATTATTTTCTTTTTTTAGTTAAACCACCATGTCCCAAAATTCTATGCGATAAGAGCTACTCTCCTGTTTGTGGCAGTGACGGGAAAACATACAGTAACCTTTGTGAGTTCAATAAAGCTAAAGGATGTCACGGTACCACCAATTTGACCATCGTAAAGAAAGGACCATGCTATGGTAAAACATATACCTGTTTACATCATAATTCGAAAATAATGTTTTATTGATTCTAATGATACTATAGAAAACAAGATGCCTCTCGAGTTGGTTTTTATCAATGCTTCTACGGATAAATGGGCTCGCAAAAAATGACTGGAACAAGATTGATATGATAATATGATATTGAGCTTCGTGCTCTGTTCTCCCTACGTATTTTATTTTCCCAATCCATATCAGTTGCTAATGTTCTGTTCAATATTGTTACACAAGAGTAGACTCCCCTCCCCTTAGTCCGACATGCATTCCGCATCCTCTATTCAGTAACGCATTATAATACATCACTGTTAATTACGGACTAAAGCAAGATTTGGTTAAAGCGGACATGCTTTAAAGCAAAAGCCGACATCTGTTTATAACGGACACAAGAATTTGGACCAAAATGGCAGTTTTACCATCAAAAGTTCAAAAAAAGCTCTTAAAGACGGAGCTGGTTAAAGCGAACATTTTCTTCTGGATCACGTAAAGTGTCCGCTTTAGCCAGGTTTTACTCTACTTAAATGTAATTTACCAATTTGTTTATTTCAGAGAGACCATGCCCGGAAATCATGTGCATTGCTATCTACAGTCCGGTATGCGGAAGCAACGGTCTAACGTATAGTAATGAGTGTGAGTTGAAGAAAGCGCAGGGCTGTCAAGGTGTTGAAGATTTAACACTACGTCACAAGGGGGAATGCAACAGTAAGCTTTTTGTTCTTTGTTTTATGGGAGTTTTGAGTTTTGAGCATCTAGAAATCTAGCTGTATGATAACTCAGAAGATCGATAGAAAAGATTCAAATGGCTGTTTTTCTATACCAAGGGAAAATAAATCAACTTACACACGCGTTAACTTTGTTTTAGTTCGACTAGTCATGAAATATAAGTAGGAGATTTATTTTTAGACGAAGGTATTTTACTTTCTTCTATTTCATATCTAGAAACTGATATTGTCGTTACCATACCACCAATGGTCGTAAGAACGACTGCTGTTCCGGATACAAACTCTTATAATGAGACGAAACCAAAACCAGTTGTTATTGAAAACCCAAGTAAGTGTTTTAAAGTCCTGATTATGATTACGTTATCGGATTAAACCATCGTTTAACTAAGAAAATTATTATTTTAGCTGACGAAATGATGTATATCACCGGTACGATCAAATACCCAAAGCAGACTGACCTCTTACCAACGTCATCATGTGCTACAATTCTCTTCATTGATAACTCGCTCATGGATATGCCATACAAATTATTAGAATCATCAACTCTAGAGGTAGCAGGTGCAAATCTCAATAATGGCATCCTTTATAAGATAGATACCAAACGACCTAGAAGTGCAACTTTACTATCGATATCAGTGACAATTAATGTTGGATGGTGTGCGAAAGCTTCGAATGAATCGATGCAAGAAGGCGATTTTCTTACTATAGGATCAGAGAGAATGGTGATTCCAAGTAACCAAAATGGAAATATTTCAATTGTGCAAGATGTTGTGGTAGAATGTTACGGAAAATGCTACGGTATGTGATGTTTTGCCTTAATTTACTATTTGATTGGTTTGAAATAACATCATCAAGATTCTCATTGGATCACTTGGAAATAAAATCGAATAGCCCTTTTCTTCCCTCTAAATAACAACAAAAAACGATTTTTGAAAAGGTTGGAAATTGAGAACATTATCGCTAAAAAACTGCGAGGTCACAGGAATTTTGAAACCGACTTTAATTCTTTAATTCTTTTATAGCTGAAAGAATCACTGTCTCTGGAGAAATCACATACTTAGGAAGAACATCAATTCTACCTCAACACTCCTGCGCTATTATTAAAATCCTAGATAGCTCATTATTTGATGTGCCATCAGTCACTATAGAAACCAAAATAATCAATGTGACTAGTTTTCATCTGATCAACGGTATCAAATATGAGATATCGGCCAGAAAACCGGAACACGATGCGCACATGTATTCTCTCTCGGTGACCGTAAATGTGGGTTGGTGCGCCGCACAGAATATGTCCGGCGATGAGTGGCTCAAAGCGGGTGATTACATTGACGCACAATTAAGAGATATTAGTCATCAATTTGGCGAGACGAATTTTACTCGTGATGTTGATTTGAAATGTTATGAATGTAATGGTGAGTAGCCATCACTATTTGTTTTAATACAAAATCTTTCCATGACGGCATTTCAAATTATTTTACTTCTCCTGTTTCTCCTGTTTCTTTTTTGATCATGACGAAAGGTCTCAAAGTGAGAGAAAATAGCGAGTAAAATGTTTGAATACGGAGATGATTTAGCTGGCATATTTTGTTGCATCCCGTGTAACAATAATAAGTACCCACTTCCAATTTCTTTGTTTAGAATGCACTGAAGGCTTTTACAAAAATTCGAACGGAACGTGTGTTCAAGTCGAAAAATTGTTCAAGGTAAACGTCCATTTCTTATTTAATTCGTTTGCTAATCCTCATCGGTAAAAAAATTGTCTGTTACAAATTGACGACTTTATGCTTTTGTGACGAATATTCATTACCGACTAATTGCGATATTTTATTTTACTTTATACCTCGCTACAAAGTCCCCTGGCACACACGGAGTTTATTTTTGCTTGTACTCATGTTAAAAAGCATTGAAGAAGGACTAGATTATGTTTCATATATAGCCCTGCAAAATTATGCAAAAGATTGTCAATCCCGGGTTCGGATTTCTGGAAAATGTTTCGGTCAAATCCCGAATAGAGATTAGCTATTGTTAGAATTGACTAATAATAGCATATGATCCATGGAAGAAATATTTTGAAACTCGGATCATGGAAGGTACTTCTCGATAGGAAAAGGGTTAATCCTGGAATCCCAGGTGGTAGATGGTCCATGTAGAATATTGATGCATGTTTGATTTTTGTTATACATTTAGGCCGAAATCAAAATGCTCGATATATATTCTCCTGCTCTCGACAATACATCGTCCCCCGAATATCACAGAATGGCTATTATGGTTGAAAGTAGACTGCTTCTGGCTACAAAAGAATCACTCACGGACATAGTCGATGTCCGTGTAACTGGGTTCCGTCCAGGTAGTATCATTGCTGAGTATGACATTATCATCGATAATGATACACCTGTTGATGCGATTACGAGTACACAAGTGAGTAGAGTGATCACTGATGCTATTGAAAGTGGAAGGCTGGATGAGCTGAAACCCGATCGAAGCTTTGCAATTGACGTTGAAGGTTTGTAGTTTGTAGGTTTATGGTTTATGATTCATGGTGCTAACCTGATATTACTCACATAGCATAGGTCGACCTGTCGTCATTGCCTTTATATAGCTATTTTGCCACGAAGATGATGCTTTAATGTACATGAATGAAAGTGTGTTAAAAGATGTCATACAAATATGACACCCTGATTCAGTAACCCGGTAAAACCCGATACAGATAAAACCCCTGTGAAACTAATCACAAGGTTGACTCTGTAGACTTTTGATAACAACGTGAATTATCAACATGACCAAATGAAAACTTTATATGACCCGGCGAAATTTAATTTTGAATTTTTTTACCTGGCGAAAGTGATCCTGTGAGAATTGGACGTGTCATCAGGTCACTGACTCAGGGTATAACGTTGCGTTAGACTCTCGACGTTTTACTTGAATTTACTGAAATCTTTCTTCGGCTCGCTTCGCTTGTATTCAAATATATATTTCCCCTGAAAGAGCTGTAGAATATTTTTTGCTTCCGGGTATTGCGGGTCTTTGCTTCCGGCTGAATATTTCGTATCTCTTATCCTGTACCAATACCGTGGCTTTCCGCCTTGAATTTATTTTTCCGGGTACTGATGGTACCGGCAGTACTGGCTTTTATCTTGGTTCTTTCAAATTGAATGCCCTATTTTAGACCAGTGTTTGGTCCGCTACTGCCGAATCTAATAATGCTTAATTCCAATTCTAGAGATCAACATTGGCACAGGGAGACTCGCTCAAGGAATTGGAGAAACTTGTTCAAATTTCACGTGCGAGCCGAACAAGCTGTGTACCACGGGTTCGCCGAATCAATTCATAACAAAAGTCATTCTAACAAAAGAATCCTCCAACAATGTATGCAATCATCCAATCAAAAAGTATGGTATCCATAGAAACCGTCTGTGGGTTAAAGATGGCTGCTTTGCGACATTCAAATATTGTTATAAAGTACGAAACATGACAGAAAAGATGGTAAAGATCAAACCAAATATTTTGAAACCAAAATATTGCAAAACGGTTTATTGTTCGAGTAACTTGAACTCGCACTATTCAATTTGCGAGACAGGTACGTAAGATATTTAGTTACAAAAGTATATTTCAAACATGCTACAAAAGACTTTAGAAACGCACTATTATATATTTCAAACATGCTACAAAAGACTTTAGAAACGCACTAGACGGGTTCTAATGAAAATTTCCCGCAAATTTTTAATTTATGAAAATTCTAAATAACGAAGAATTTCTATTGGTTAAGAACGATAATTTATTCTATAACGAGTTTTAGACCGAAATATTTGTTTACTTTTTGGGATGACGCTATAGTGCTACATTCTTAATACGAATTTTGTCGGAATTGTTTACTTTTTGGGATGACGCTATAGAAGACATTATACTGCATTGTTCGGAACTATCGCGTGTTGTTAAGCCATTTAGAACCCGAGAATTAATTACAAAAATATTCCTCAATTCTCCGGGTTCTAAATAACACTTTAACCAATTGTAGAACATTACGAAAATAAAGATTAGATAAAAATAAAATGTTAATCGCAAACAAAATATTTCAGGATAATTAAGGATATATACCTCTGAAACCATGTCAACCAATTGGTTAATGAATCGTACTCCTAGTTATTGTAGTGTTTTAGTGCAAACCTGTGAAGGCAGTCCACGTAACTTGGAATATAAATTGTTAAACATCGACACATTTTTCGTAGACTCCCGGGATTTAATTTCCTGTTCACTTATTTAGCCAATGCTATAAATTCAATTTCTTTAATTTCCATTCATGCAGGTAAAAATCACACAATGATGAATGTTACGGTTGTACGCCGAACAAGTAGAGCAAGCTGTATCGGTCCTAAAAGAAAGTACGGCCTCAACAGTAACAAGCTGTGGGTGGCGGGCGGTTGCAGTGGATACTTTCGTTACTGTTATGATATCGGAACCGCCGAAATGTACGCCGACATCAAGTGCAAGAGCATCGATGGTAAAGGCGGTGTGTGTCGTGTCCCCGACGATCGAAAGGTCACGGAGCTGGCCCTGAAAGTTGATTTATCAGGTGGTAAATGTACCCCGGGTAAAAAAAGAAGACGGATGAGAAAGAAGAAGGAAGGGGAAATAATGAATGATCGGGATGAAGATGGAGAGGATAGAAAGAAAGGTGGGCGTGGTAATGGGGGAAAGGATGGTGACAGAGATGGCCAAGGAAGAGATGGCAAAGGAAGAGGTGATGGAGACAGAGATGGAAAAGGAAGAGGTGATGGGGATAGAGATGGCAAAGGAAGAGGTGATGGGGACAGAGATGGCCAAGGAAGAGATGGCAAAGGAAGAGGTGATAGTGACAGAGATGGCCATGGAAGAGGTGATGAGGACAGAGATGGCCAAGGAAAAGGTGCTGGTGACAGATATGACCAAGGAAGAGGTGATGGGGACAGAGATGGTGGGAGACATAAGGAGAAAGGAGGACACCATGATGACGATGATGATGATGCCAATGAAGATGGTGAAAAGCTTGGTATGAGGACAAAGAAGAAGATGATTCATGCATTTGGTATTGGACCTGAAGGAAAGATCTGGGTTAAAAATGGCTGCAGTGGTATATTTGTATACGGCTACAAGTTAGGTATGTAATTTAGTTTTTATTTATAATCAAGGGGTTTATTATCAAAGCATTCATAAGAATGAAATTTCATACAACCTTTTTCACAGTTTATTTTACAATAGTTACAATGCTAGATTTTTGGCGGGCTTATAGACCTTAGTACATAGTAAAAGGGAAATTGAAGTTGCACTTAGTTGCGACCATTATCAATACACACGCTTTAGTGCAACAGGAAGGCACAAGAAAATGACTTTTCTTTTTTCTCTTAGCCGAATGTTCACTACCTCCATCAAAAGGCATGTGCAAAGCACATATTCGTAAATGGTATTTTGACGAGAGGACACACAAGTGTGAGCAGTTTGCATGGGGAGGATGTGGTGGCAATGACAACAGATATGATTCGGAAGAAGAATGCATGAATTCGTGTGGTAAGTGTATTTTTCTTTGTGGTTTCTTTCAACCAAGGTCATTTATAACGAAATCTAGGACAAAAAGATTTTCTCGCGAATGGTACCTTAAAGACGAAATTCTTACGCAACATTACCGCAAAACCTTACAATTTGCGTTAATCAATGTACTGCGTTATATTTGTCGAAGCTAAATTGATTAAAAGAAACCAAAGCACCGGTCAACAGGGTCAACTTTCATCTGATCACTCTTCAGTTTGAGCAGTTACCGTCCTTTATGATTGACTCTGATTAGACCATGGACAACCAAACAGACACAAATTACCACAATGTAAGTCAGAGAATTTTAGTTTCCCATTCAACGCTAGGAACTTAATTATCAATGTAACCCAATGAGAACTTTATGTGACCCGGTGAAATTCTTCTTCCATATTTCTGACCCGACGAACATCTCCCAATGACATGTTTGACCCGGTGATAATTGGACGTGTCACTTATTTAAGACTTATGTCCCCAACTACAAAATCAGGCACAATCTTATTTGTCTTTCACCTTTTTTTTTTCTAGTCAATAAAGAAGTAACCGTATCTGGTAAGTATTCATTATCATCCTCTCTTACAAAACTTTATCAGAAAACTTTTTTTGACGTGATACTAAAATTTTTCTTAAAGAATAAAACTATAAATCGCCCTTTCCAGCCCGTTCGACAAATGTAAAGAAACATAAATTGACAAACATGTAATTCTTTATTTAGTCCACGAAGACATTACGATATCTGGTGAAATCAAATTCAATGGTCCACAAATAGCGGTTCTACCACCACGTTCGTGTGCAACTGTCCAACTAAAAGACAAATCACTAATGGATATGCCATCCATTTCCCTTGCCTCGATCACCTTTAATGTTACCGGTAGCAACCTAACCGACGGACTCGCTTATCAACTCGAAGTCAACAAACCAATGGATCGAGCGTACATTGTTTCTGTCGCCATAAAAGTTGGACACTGTTCGGACAAGGAGATTTCTGTGGAAGCAGCGTTGAAGCTTGGGGATTACCTGACGATGAGGCCACATGAGATCAAGATGGTGGAGGGTGAGAGTTCGTATATGAGAGACATTGTGGTGGAGTGTGTTGGAAAGTGCAATAGTAAGTACCCTTATTTCATTCAGATTACAGTCATAAATATAGGCTGTTATTTCGACCACTGGATTTTGCTCTCGTCAGCTAACTTTAACTCATATAACGAATTATTTCTATTATTTCTAATAAAATTCAATCCTATATAAACCCCTATATGTCCCTATGACCCATGACAATACTTTTTTACTTACGCAATTGTTGTCAATGTTCCCTCATATCTGCTTTTCCAGATATGTGAGTTTTTATACTGTGAATGGCCCACTTAGCAAGCATCGTTACCAAAATTCTAAAGAAGAATGGAAATACATATTAAGCTCGATTTAAGCCTAAAAGAATATAATCCTCTGACTCAGTGACCCGATGGGATGTATCCCCATTGGCTACCTCGGTGAGAGAATTCTGTCAAATATGATCACCCCGATATCACGCCGAACTATTTTCCGTTGATTTTATCCATCACCACGGTCACGGCGATGTTAATTTAATAAAAAGAAGATTCCGACCAGTCAGAAATTTATCTATTCCGGTCAGAACATCTTTTAAAAAACAACCCCTGTGAATAATTTCAGTCCGCCGGGGCATTAAAACAGGGGTATCATTACCGATCTGACCGTATGTTATTATTTAGGATGCAAGCAAGGATTCTACAAAGATTCTACAGGAAAATGTGTCGTTATCCAAAAAGTACTCAAGGTCAGATTTAATATTAGTTTAAAAAGTTTTTTTTTTCTTTGGTACTCTTGAGCGTTTGAAAATAATGGCAAAAAGAACAGAAAGGAAAAAGATGCCTACGTAGGGAAAAAAATTCAAAGTTGTCAAAAATCAAAAAGGTATACATAGTCGGAAAGCAAAATTGTTACTGACAAGGCCGTGTGGCCTTGATTACTGATCATTTATGAAGAAATGCTCTGCCATGGTATGACCTTAAATTGAAAAGCAAAGAAGTAAATGGAGAATAGGTAGAATTGACTGATTTTCAGACCTTTTAACGAAATATTTGTTGTTGTTTTTGCGTCAGGTTTAATATCTAAATAACATTTCCTTTTAGACATCGCTCAAAATGAAAAAAGAATTCACCCCTGAACTAAAAAATCCTTCATCAGAGGAATTCCAAAATCTCGCTCTATTTTTCGAAAAACAAATCCTGGAACTAGCCAATAAGAAAGAAACATCTTACATCACTGATGTCATAGTAACAGGCTTCAAACAAGGCAGTATTATTGTTGAATACGACATCGTGATAGCCAATAACGCACCAGCAGTTGGAAAATCAGATGTAGCGGAGGCTATAACAGAAGCAGTTGAGAACGGTGAACTGGACGCACTTGAACCCGATATGGATTATCCGATTGAAGTTAAAGGTACACTTTTTATTCCGTTTGATTAATGTGTGTGCGCAGTGATTAGTCCTTGTACAGTGTGGACGAAATCTTTTTCGCATTGCCTACTATTTTGACAGTGTGACGGCAAGGCATATGATAAACCGATTTAAAAACCTGTCATCTTCATATTTATGACATTTTTTATACTCACCACTCACCATGATTGGGAAATGTATGACTGTCAAATTTGGTATAGAAAGTTCACACCTGTCAAATAGGATACCTTATTCAACTTCAGCAGTATATTCAACATTTTTCGAGATAAATTCACATTTGCTGACAATTTTATTAATACCAGAGCCATATTTCTGCGATAAACTCCAGATTTGATAACTATTTGCTAAAGATTGTTTTCACGCAACATTTTCTCCGCGCAACATTTTATGCCATTAAAAGTAACTTCCATTAACTTCCATTAATAGTTGAGGTTACTGGTTCATTCACACTGGACACGACGACATTAGAGAGAGGCAAACTTATCAAAACTCTCCCAATTCTCCCGAAAACATACGTCGTTGAGGTATCTGTCAAGCTGACTAAACAAAGCAACGTGTGGACAAGTGTTGTTCATTTCACAACAGGTGGTAATGATAAGGCCCACGGAGACCGCACGCCGGCCCTTTTCTTCAGACGGAATGCGTTACATATTACCAACACCATCGGTGGGAATAAGAATTACTATTTCGATACATACGTTAAATTAAACACGTGGTATAATATCAAAATTATCAAATCAGAGCACTATGGGACGTATTGGTACTCGGTTTACGTGAATGGGAAATCGGTGAAGAAGGTTGAAGATCGCACGCCGAGAAGTTTTAATAACGTCCGTGTTTATGCGACTGATCCTTGGTACCCGAAGTTTGATGGTGAAATACGTGATTTGCGATTCACAGGTAAGAGTCACACATGAGGAGGGGAAAATAATGGATCTTTATCGATGTCTCTCGAATCCTGTAAAATAAGACCGACGCCAGTAAAAAAGTATTTTCTTCGTTACATTTTTGTCAACAGAATAAGACCGCTTTAAACCAACCTATATATCAAATAACGCCAGATAGTTCCGGGCAAATACTTAACAACAAAAATAATGACATAAAATTGTCTGGGCATATAAGGTCATATGACAATAACGCTATGAGACAAGGTGTTAATTCTTTTGGAAGGAGCAGATTGAACATCTGCTCATTTTTTTTTAGCTATCAACATCTTGTATCAACTCCCAGGTGAAATTTAGTGGAGGGCGAAGTACTTATCCAAGGGGAGGTATGTGTTCACAATAGGTTGATCGTACACACCAGATAGGTGCGCAGTTCCCCTGAACGTTTTCTAACAGCTGCACAGCTGGTTCTACCTTCTACAGAAGGTTATAGTGAATTATAATTTCGAGTCGAGCCGAACTTTTTTCTGTTTACAAACTGGATAAAATTAAGAGTGAAGAATTATTCGAAAACTAATGATTGAATCTTATCTTTAGACTTAACAATGATTGCACGTCGCAAGAAAGAAGGTAACGCACGTTTATTCGTTTTGTCTTGATATATTTTTTGTTGAGTTGCCTTGGTTGTTTATTCTTTCTTTCTCTTATTCCTAATTAGTTCTTATTAGACCAGGCTCAGTGAGCTGAGTGAGCTCGAATAAGCGCTGCAGTTTTTGAACTTCCATCTGAAAAAGCGCCGCCCTTGATTTTGGGGAGACTCGTAAATCGATTAACTAACATAATAACGTCAATTGACGTTATTTGTTTACCCATCCCCTCTCCCTTAACGTCAACCTTAAATCGACATTTTCTCATGTAACAAAGTAGGGTTATTAGGACCATTTTTATTAGAAATGAATACCTCGAAACTGACAACATATCAGTGTCTATCGGTGAATGCATCAGTGCCGTGTATTAAAAACAACTGTATTTATTGGTCGTGTACTCGATGTTGATGTCGATGAAGTCTTTATCGATTTCATGAAGCCGCATGTGAAAGAAAAAACTTTTCAGTTGCCATCTAGAAGCGGAAGTTTGGGTGCAGAAGTTGGATGTTCTCTGTGTAGTTTGTCTATCAGAGGAGACAAAGCGTGGGTTCACATCAGATACATGCCGAAATATACGTGATATATTCCGTTTGAAAATGTAAAAATAGCTATGTATGTGTAAAATCAATTTATCAACTTGGAAAAACATGATTTCTGTATTAACTTTTGTTTGCGATATAAGTTTGATTTTCCATATTCATGGGGTAATCTGAAACATACGATTTATCATAGCTACAAAATTAATATTTCATCGCTGATTCAAATCGATTTAGTGTTAACGTAAAAAAGAGCCTTTTCTAGACCCCCATTTTCTAAACGTCAATTGAAGAAATTATATTACACAATCGATATACGAGTCTCCCCTAAGCGCCGCACCTTAGTTGTGACATGCGGCGCTTAATCGAGACATTCCCTGTTATAGGGGATTAGAAAATAGAATATATTTTATTCCAGACCATGACGTGGTATTCTTTTCTTATCCCTTTTTGTAAAAATATTCTCTATCCGTACAAAACAAAACACTATTTCTTAAAAAAAATCATCATATTGAACAGGAATCTCATTCACGGAGGCGAAGTGGACCAGGACCAGTCGGTATCATCAGTAACATGGTTTCAAAAGTAAGATTTTTCTTTATGTGCAAAATTATCTTTCTTTTTTATATATGCTCTATTTCTAGCTGCAGAATTTGCTCATGTTGGCTGCTACAGGGACACGTGGAAGCGTGCTATAAGTGGAAAGTACGATCATTTCAAATCATCAAACGTCATTCAACTGTGTTACGAGAAGGCGAGGAGTCTAGGGAACAAATACTTCGCTGTGCAGTACAATACCGAATGCTTCACGAGCAAGTCTGCTGGTCTGACGTATGATCGGTACGGAAAGACAACAGGGTGCCGGTTTGGCAGAGGAGGTATTTGGAAGATGGACGTGTTTAAAATACGAGGTATAGTTTCTTTATACGGAGTACAACACAGGTTAAAATAACAGCCGGTGATCAACGTAACCCGATAAGGATATAAAAAGACCGATAAGAAATCGACAAAGTTTAGGGAGAAAACCCGACAGGTTATGAAAATAATGAAATAAATATAGGTTTCTTTTTACGGATCATAACGTAAATCCTCGATTAAGCGCAGCCGTTTTTAAGCTTCCCTTTGAATAAGCGCTCGAATATGAGCCGAATCTGCTGTAACTTGCGGCGCTTTAGATATTCCTTGCTATAGGAGATTATAAAAGCCTATAACGTTATATTCTATCTTAGACCAATACTTGGCCATTTCTTTTCAACAAAATGTATTTCTTATATATCAAAATCACTATATTAAGGGTTTTTTCTCCACCAGCTCATTACTAGAGAAACTATTTGTCAGAAAACTTTTGTTTTTCAAGTGGCGCCATTCTCGAATAAGCGCCGCACAGAAGAATATACGGTATTCATGTTTGACCATCATCATGACGCATTAAAAGAAACTAATTGATTAAATAACAAATCTTCCTGATTTTTCGATCAAAATCAAATATCGAACTATTTATTTTTAGATATCCCGGCGTTAAAACGTAACGTTGCTACATACTGGGGTCAAGATGTCGCTGGACAGAATGGATTACACCCCGAACGTAGTTTGGGAGATGCGTGCGAACAATTCAAATATGACATCATATCGGTGCAATTTGTTCGAAACTTCTTCAGTGATCTCAACAAAGGTAAAGATTTTATGGAGTTTATAGGCAGAATAATTTTTTGCAAGAAAAAGAAGTTTAGTGAGGATTCAAGAAGCTTTCTTTGCTGCATTCTCGTCTATTGTCCTGGCTTCTTGCGGATTGTATTTGATCGTAGAAATTGACAAATTTATAATTGTAAATATTTTCCATGAATCATTATCATTTTCTTACTTAGATAAGATAAAAAAGTATTAGTCTTATAACATTGAATCTAGTTTAATGTCGCGTGATCAAGAAAACTTAATACCACCTAGAAGAGCCTGTATTTGACACTAATTTTTGAAGTTTTATCTACAAGTTCCTCTTAAATGGTAATATAGAAGCATTTCTTTTGTATACACGCTTGGATGTGACGGTTTAGTACAAGTCGAACCCTTGACATGCTTTAGATGTAGACAGTTGAATTCATTGAAATAAAAATATTTTATGTTCTAGATAAACTCCCATCGACAAACTTATCCAGACACTGTTCACAGAAGTTCAATGGTTATCCAGAGTTGATGAATTGTCCATCCATAGGAAGGGATATAAAGATGTGTCAGGCGAAAGGTAACACTATTTCTATCTTTTGTACAAATCTATCTGTTGTACAAATGAATGTTAGCTGAATGACGTCTAAATTAGTATAGACGAAATATTCAAAATAAATTTAAATAGTGTTGATATTACCGTAAACTGAAGTTTTCTATTTATCTACATCTATCTATTGTATTTTTTCGCGAAAAAATATTTGACGAAAGATTCTATGTCCAATTTTTTTTACTGTAACGCTATTTCATTGCAGGAAAAATGATTACTCTTTCACTCGGCGGGTCTGACGTCCGTCACTCCTTCAAAGATGTTGACGATGCAAAACGGTTCGCAAAAACGATCTGGAATCTATTTCTTGGCGGCGAATCAAAAGTTCGACCGTTTGGGGATAACGTCGTTTTCAACGGTATCGATTTGAACATGAAAGGCGGGAACACCCTGTATTATGCAGACTTCGTCAAAGCCATACGAGAGCTGATGGATAAGGACAAGAAACACAAGTATGTTTATTTAATCCTATTTCGACAAGAGGGTTCGAGATGAACCGCGGCCTAGAAAAAGTCTTAAAAACACGGCAACTAATGAAAGAAAAATTGAGCATGATTATGGAAAAATTGACCATTTTCTTTTCAATGGCATTGTGTGACTTATATGGAAACCTTGGGTCTTGCTTCACTTACTTTTTTAAGTCTTAAACCTATCTATACAGTGGTCTTGCTTTTAGAGCAACACTCTCGTTAAAGCCTGAATAGAAAATCTATGGTATAAAAATTATCACTTTTCCTCTCCTGCCAAACCCTCGTCTTCATTGAATATATGCAAAATAGTTCTAGGAAGCTTGTGGCGCGCGCTATAAACAAGTATTTTAATATATTTCTCTTCAAACACGCAATTTATCATCAAAAGCATCTCAAATAGTCTAGACGAGAAAGCTGTAGAATAAATGAGATAAATCTCATTATAGGTATGCGATTACAGCCACATTGAAATGCATTCTGGATGACGACGCCATCGATATTGGACACGCAAAACATCTGCTTGGTGATATTCCTCACGAGTTGGATCACCTCTACCTGAAAGTCTTCACAAAAGATAAAAAGGGACGAAAAGGAAAGAAAGGAAAGGGTAAGTATATACCCAACCCTTGATAGTACTAACGGGAGTGAAAACAATATTTTGATTCGTCCTTATATCAAAAAATAATTAGAATGAAAACAATATTCGTCGTGTGGTTCAGCCATACGCTAATATTTGCGGTTAAAACGCCTAATAGAATTTTGTGTTACAGGTAAAGGCTAAGAGACCGTCGATAAATTCAATCGGTAATTTATAACAGTTTTTTTCTGTTAAGGAAGGGTGCGGGTGTAACCCTATTTGTAATGGGGGTGGGGGTAAATTTACCCCAAAACAGTTATTGGTAAACTGCTTAAAACTTAAGTGAGCTGCAGGCCCACTTTTTATTTTCATAGTGCAAAAATTAGTTTTACACATTTTACACATCATAAGTAAGAATTATTCAGTTTTTGCGGAAAATTGCAAAACAAACCATACATGCTGTAATTGGGATGATTTGGATGACAGTATGCAAAATAATGCTCGCGTCAGCAAAAAATGCTAACAGTCAGCATTTTGATGATTGATTTTTGAAGTTTAAGTTCGGGAGAGTATACCTACCACGTTTCACTGATAGGAGCAATATTAAAGTAAATAAGTAGGGGGGTAATTTACCCCCCCCCCCCGCAAAGTAAACAACGTAGGAAAAAAAGCCAATTATAAATAGGGTTAAGATTCGGGACCAAATTCCCTCGTATAACATTGGTCGACCCGTCGGCATTGCCCAACTTTGTGTCCTCGCTAAGTGCTCGAGTCGAGTGCATCTTATTCCATCGTTTTTAATGACTCAAAGTATTTCACGAAGACGAAGCTTAGCTTACATGAATGAAAATATGTAGAAAGATTACTTACCACTTCATGTTGGTTGAAAGTTTGGCTAAATATTTAAATCACCCAGATGGGTTAGGGGCCTTCTCATAAAGGTTTCGATTTTTTACCAAAAAAGTCTGTTAAGGGGTTGCAGGATGGGATGTGGGGTCAAAAGTAGACTCATGTGGTTACAATCACAATTATTGTTGTCTGTTAAGACGAGAGTTGGTGGGAGAGTGAGACATAAAAAAAAATGAAAATTGTTTTCATATGTCCCGAAAATTTTCCCTTTGAATAAGAACAATATCTTTGTTTTCAGGAAAGAAAAGAACTAGACGTGACAAACAGGATGACGATGATAACAAATCCTACCTAGACGTCGTTCTTCATAACTGGTTCGAGTTCTCAAAATCTATCAAGAAAAAACGTGGGAAAGGTCCTGAAATCTACGTGGCTCTGCTTGCTGACCCAAGGCAAGATGGTGGCGAAAAGTATTATATCCCACCTACTGGTATAGAGAAAATTATGGGAGTAAGTGTGAATTCACAGCCGGTTGTTTATTTCATTCTTTTTTTAACGAATCATCTCAAATGTTTGTCTAATTTAGATTTTAAGAAACCATCAAATTGTGACATTTTTAAATGAACCAATCGCAATCTAGATGATGTAATATTCAACCAATTAATAGTCTAAATTAGACAAACTTTTGAGATGATTCCTAAAGGAGCGTTTGATTATTGCTTGTGCAGACTGATAAGAAAAGTCGATTTTGGCGAATTATCGTAATATTTGTAAATAAAATGATCCATATCGGATCATTGGAAAAATATGATTGGACATATCGGACTTGCGAATCTTTGAAAATATCAGAATATCGATAGAAAAGCCAAATATCGAATTATCTAAAACATTCAGCCCTATTTGGCCTAAATCGTGTGAGTAGTACGGAAAAGCTTGATCTGGAACACTTTTTTGTGGAGCGCCAACCTTAAACGAGGTCATATAAAAGCCGAAAATTCTTACCACATTTGTTGCACGTTAGTATACCACTGCTTACTCATTTTGAGATGTGTTCACAACGAATGGCAGACAGCAACTGATATAGAATTGAAAATCTCAATGAACTTATACAATTGTCGGCGCATTGGCTCAGTGGTTAGGTTGCAGGTTTCTCAATGGAGCGACCCGGGATCGATCCCTCCTGGATCC
>JAUKPT010000712.1:0-18169 GCA_032273505.1 Nanomia bijuga
ATTTATAATGACGTCATCACAAAAAAGTGCTGACGTAGGCAAAATATTGAACCAAGGGGTACTTTTTTTATTTTTCTGGTAGATCCTATGGAGGTCTTTAACTCTGCCTGGTTATACCTAAAGTTACCCCCCAGTCTTAGAGCACTCAAAAAAGCCCAGACCAAATAGGGTTAACCATATGTTTCTGTTCTTTGAGAAGTTTTGGCAATTTAGGACCTCAAATTGGCAAATATCGAGAAGTATGACAAAAATTGGTTAATTATGACTGTATAAATTTGATTTTGATATTTGTAGTTTAAGGTTAAATGAGCCTTGCTCCGTAAATTGTAGAGTAATCAATTTATAATCAAAGAAAATGTCTCTATATTTTTATTAGCTGTAGTGTAAAGAGAGCGCTAGACGCAGTACCTTAGTACCCTAGATTTCCGTAAATTACAATTTAGTTCAAAGTTTATCATCAATTACAAAACAACAAAGCAAGATGAGACAATAAGATTTGGTACACAATTGCACTTATGTATGCAAAACATTGACATATATAAATTAAAAATAAAGCGATTTTATGATATTTGGGGAAAAAAAGAAACTTTTTTCCAAATTTTCCCCGAAACCTTTTCATTTTTGGCATGAGACCTTTAACCCCTAACCCCTAAATTTTTATCATGCGTCGTTGTTGAGATATTGACCCATCCGCTGTAACATGCCAGTTTTGTTATTCAGTAGACCGCGTGAAGACTAATAATGGAGGTGAGCACATCTCATTGCAGTTTTAATTAAAATAATTTTGGACATTTTCCCAATAACAATAAATTTCAGAATTTCCGAAAGAGTTTTTTAATAGGAGGCAGTTAGTTTATATCTGATATATTTACATTGAAAGCTTCATCGACATTTGGGTATAATTGTTATTGAACTTCCTACAATAATGTCTCTATATAAATGTATATCTTAAACATTTGATAGTTTATTGAGTGTTGCTTGATTCCCCTTCCTACTCTTACCCCTTGTCAATACATCTTTCTGCTAATTAGGGGCTTAAAGTCTGTTATTGATTTAAGGTTCATAAATACGCGGTATTGAAAATCAATTACAACTAATTACATATTGCGATGGTATAAATTTTAGGTCAAGATAAGGTTAAGAGAAGAGGGTTGAAAAATGGAGAAAAATGTGTTTTCGGCTTCAGAACTTAAAGCAAAGAAAGTGAAGGAGGATGAAAATATGAAAAAAGAGCTCTTTAGACCAAAGTATTTCATCGATTGGCAACTTCAACATTGACTGCACCACGGTCTACTAGCAGTTTCATTTTTTGTACTATTTGATTAAAATGGGGTGAGTAGATTTGCTTTAACCCTATACGTACTAGGTAAAGTGGGGGGGAGGGGGTTGAAGTAAAATCCTTTCAAACGAGAACAATAATGGAGAAAAAATGAGGTGGGATAAATATCCCAAAATATTGCAAATATTGCTCTTGCTCTTGTCCGGCCCAAGCCCTGTTCTTCATTGTGTATACTCTACCAACCTTTACAACGCTTGTGGTTAGAAAAACAAATATTTAATTTTATTGCCTTCAAGTACTCGAGAAATTGTCAAAAAAAAATTCGAAAAGCCCAGTCGTCGTTTGGTTAATACTAGGTTAGGTTAGACTGGAATTTCTTTAATACAATTATCATTTGAATTTTTGCTATTATGGAAAAGAATTTCTAAAGAAAATGAAGAATTTGTAATAATATGAATATTTGTTATAGTTAAACAGCGAAAAATTAAAGAAGTTAAGAAAAAATGTCTAAAGAGAAAAATACAAGGAAAGTTATCTCGAAGAGTTCAATAGAAATTATTCATGAATTCTTGTATATATTCTTCCATGTAATAGGGACTAAATAAATAGTAATGATCATTCTTGCGGCAACTTATTATGATGAAAACATAATAGAGATCATCAAACCAAATAACTTTTGTCATCTTTTAATTTAATTAAGTACCAAATATATTCGAAAATTGTCGCACTGACTTGCATTGTTTCATTACTGGTTTGTTTATATGTTATGGTGAAGATAAAGAACATGCTAAAATTCCAAGAATGTAAATACTCTGACTTACAGATAATTACGTAGAAAAATGTCTTTGTTTACAAATAATCTGAGAATCAACTATTGCTTTGAACACAAACAAAAAGTGTCAATCAAACGCAAGCAGTCATCGTTTTCAATTGATTCCATCTTATCATTATGGCGATAAGTGCTGAGCGTGGCAGTGCATTTTGCAAGAAATTGCAAACTTTTGTGAGGATATATTCAGAAATGGTATCATTTCACAATTTTCGAACGAGCATAATACATATATGTATGCATTTTTCTTAGATAAATCCGCCTTTTTCACAAAGAAATCTGCATTTTTCTTAATTAAAACTGCATTTTTAATAAATAAAACTGCAATTTTCTTAAATAAAACTACATTTTTAATAAATAAAACTGCAATTTTCTTAAATAAAACTACATTTTTCTCAAACAAAACTGCTTATTTCTTAGTATACAAGTAGCATAAATACCACTGTTGTATAATGATGAAACTACAACCGTTATCTTCATACGATAAAAAGAGGACCTAACCAATCTTATTTTAAAAAAATAGCGAAGAAAATAACAACAACAAACACTTATGATAGGATTGATCAAAATTGGAATTTCAAATATCGCCTCTATAAAACTCCCCGTTCAATTATTCTTTTCATCTGGAATATGTCTTGTATATTATGCAATGTGGGCTATTTCAGGAATTTCGTTTCTTTAAATTAATTTGATTTGATTTGTGTTTAGGTTTTATTGTTGAACAAAGTCCTCCGGTGTAGTGTGTTCGACGCGTGATGGCCTGCTGCAAACCATGTGCAGATTGATGGTTAACTAACTGCACATGTACGTTGCATCACAACTTCTTGTTCCTACAAGTACCGGGTACCAGGTATCGGGCAGGGGACATATCAGAAGACAGTTCTCTATTCTTTAGTGAATAAACCGGATTTGAAAGGGCAGCCGAAGGTTGCATTGCCGGCAGCAAAATAAATTTTGCACCACTGTTCATGGCCAAAATAATTCTGATTCTGGTGTTCTCGTACTTAGACCATGATTATGAAACATTTAAAAAAAAAATAGTTCAATTACGATTAGTCTGATTATGATAACCACCTGTCGTAAAGCTATCGTATCAGCAATAATTCAGACCATGTCAGGAATATTTCACAGGTGCTTGTGTATGGAGTGCGATAAATCGTGTGCCTAAGATGATTTGGGTGCGTGCAGAGGCGCCTCTAGTGACCTGCAATTCTATTAAAAGTAGGTTGTAACAAATGTTGCAGATTGCTTAATATCGTAATATCTAGATACAGTTGTTTACTATACAACATCTTAACCATATCACTTATTAATATTCTTCACGTCATAATTCAATGTCATTCCCTCAAGAGGCTCGAAAATATCCTACTGATGGGAATTCAATTAAGTAAGTGTCAAAAGTAGGAGTTCCCTATGGAATCATTAATTTCCCCTATCTTGCTTATATTGCTCATTTTATATTATTAATGTGTTTATTTAGTAGTAATATTTTATTGTCATATATTCATTTAAGAATATTCTTGAGTTTTCTTGAAGTAATTGTCTTCAATTTCTCCTTTTTTGATAACATTTACATTATTGGGAAGAGGGGGAAAAGGCGCTTATTATGTTATAAAAATCATCCAGCTCTGTTCTACAAACTCTTCGACTATATCCAGTTAAAGTTCTGTTTCCAACTATTTGATACACACATTTATCACATATGTGTATGTCGAATTCTTGTTTACGTATTTAATCAATTATGTTGCTATATCATTAATTTGTTTTTAGGTGTTTATGTTGGTGATTAATTTGTAGTATCAGACATATGAGCCAGCCTTTCTTTTAACCAACGGCAATATCGTATCACAAGTAGCATCTTACGTTCTATAACAGCTCACTAGACATAGCAAAATCTACCACGCAACTTACAGGTACATGCGGTTATCGACCTAGAGGCAGACCACCAAAACGGTGGTCCGACCAGATTCGTGAGGACTTGAAAGTACCCACGAAAGAAAGGAATGTAGACATTAGATTGTTGGAAGCAAATTGTGAAAATGCATGTAAGATGATGTCTTGAAGATTGTGCCATAAATGAAATGAATTGACTGACAGGTGTGTTGTCTAGGCAATTGGCAAACATACTGTGTAGATAGTCTAAGGTGTCATCTGAAAAACGTTTTTCAAATTTTTGCTATAGCATTTACGCCCCCCCTTCCCCTCGTCTTAACCAACAGTCATAACTATGAGAACATAATTCCACTTTTTATTTTTTTTCTTAGGGAAAAGGTTATCAAAACTATTTACTTTTTTTACCGAAGTATTAGGGACATGCAGGTTTTCATATTTTTTTAACACATTATGCTCGACATTTTCTGTTAAAAAATATGAAAACCTTTTTGAGATGTCCAATAAGCTCAGAGATGAACCTATAATATCACCGGGTAGTAAATTTGAGGAAGTCTTTACTGTATGGAGCTAAATTTAAGGATTTTAATAAAGAAATCTGCTTGCTTATATTCATTTATTTATTTGTGTCTAAGAAGCAAGTTCAGGCAAAATTAGGGTCCGAATGTTAAATAAAAATCGCATGTTCATCAAATTTGTCCACATATGTGTCGTTTTATGAAAACAGGTTATACCATTTTTTCTATATATGAACCAGTATCGAGAAATATTTCGAAAGGTTTACTGTTCATAAAATGCCACTTTTGATCACATGTTTTCATTAACTATGATTGCTCATTTCATCTAATTTATTTTTGTTTGTTCTTTATAGCTGTGGTTTCTATTGCCCGCATCATCTGTATTTATAGTATATTTTGTTGATGTTGTCTTGCAAATAGACGACTTATTATGTTGCTATTTTCATTAATGGTGTTGATATGTAGTCTCGTTGCCAGTGCTTTGCTTAGTATTAGTATGTATTTATATTTGAATAGGTTTAAATGACATACTGTTGCACTGCATGTTCTGTATTAAACATCCAAGAAGCTTAACTGGGTTGGCGCAAAAATCTTTCCAGTGCACAGTAACATACCGTGTAGAATCTTTGCTTCAAGGGTAAATATTTTGGCCAAAAGCACCCCCCAAGTGGATAAATTCAACAAAAACATAGTAGCAAGGAAGAAATAAGTAATTTTAACTGATTTCTATTGTTTCGGACCCTAAAGCAGGGAAGAAATTGGATAATGGAATGGAGAAAAAATTTAGAATTTCGGCTAAAATATTTACCCTTGCTTTGCCTAGAGAAAAAACCCGCTGTACAGAAGAATTGGAGAAATTCCTAATTCTTCAGGTCTTTTCCTCTGTACAGTTTCACTGTCCGCCGGATAAATTTTTCCATGAAAATAACACATAATGGACTACTATTGATATTCTTGTTTTCTGCTCTTTTTTGTTTATAGTAGCCATGCGCGTATCTACCAAATGTCACATGTTCTAATCACAATTTACACCCCCACACACTTTTCAGTGTTTTGTGACGATAGTAGCCATTTTGAAGTTTCTACCCAAGGTGTTTTGTCCATTATAATCATTCTACTTTGTCAATTTTATAATAGACTTACAAAAGGTTTAGTCAAAAGCTTTTGATCTAACAAGACAAAAACATATTGTCGTTCTTCTTCTTAATTGTCGTTTTTCATATAATAAAGAATTACGTTGTTTTGATAATCTGAATAAGTATTTTAATTTCATAGAATCGACAATGATATTGATTGTCATCACGCCTCTCTCAATTTGTTATTTTACTTTGCTTTTTTGTTGTTGTTTGTTAATGTTCTTTTTTCATTTTGCTCATTCACGATTCTTCATTCTGATTGTCCTTTTCGTCATTCTTCATTGAGAGTGTTTGTTTCGGTTTCCTCTGTATTCACGAAGACAATTACCTTTGTTTCTATTCTTTTATTGATTTTTCTTCTTGCTTTCGGTTGTTCATTTTCATTTCATCTACTGTACTTATGTGTGTAAGGGGTTTATGGAGTGAAAATATGACTTTGAAAAATAAAGTTAATATTTAATGTTTAATGGTTTGCACTTATGGTGAAACAGCCATGCACAAAATCTTTACGTGCTTATCGAGGCAATGGCTTAAGTCCCACCAAGTGTTTCGTCAGCTACCAACTGACTACCCAATTTTCCTCACAGGGCATGGGTCAACCCGTCGGCAATGCCTAACGATAGTTATTGTGCCCTCACTAAGAGCTCAAGTCGAGTTTAATGACACGCGGGTAAGATTCTCGAGCTCTGGTATTTATAGGGAGGGAGGGTAAAAAAATCTGTGTAGGATATGGATGGTCCCGTACGCATTATGTCATATACGACCCTTAATTTAGGCCATGTGTGAGACAGTTTCTGGTTGTATGGTTCGCGATATGGGTGATATATATCAATTTTTCTTTCCTTTGATTGCACTTTTTATTAATTTTGATAAATCTTTCCACTAGACATTTTTCTTTTTCTTTTATTATTTTGATTATTTACATTTTACCTTATTGTTTATGGTGAGTTGAGTCATGAGCTCGCCTCTTACGTTTCACAGCTTTTCTACGTTACTTAACGCATTATTCCGTCACTTTTATTTTAGTATGCTTATTTTTATTATATATTGTGTAATGTTTGAGGTAATAGCGAAAGATATACTTACTTACAATAATTGTGCCATGGGAAATGGGAAATAATTCATGCGAATGCTAATCAGAATTCTAGATAAACACCATCCCGTGAGTATTATGAGAAGTTTCTTATAAGCCAAAAAGCCTTGATATCAAACCAAAATCTATAAATGTCGAAGAAAAGCTGAAGCAGATGCTTCCTTTTCCATCTTATCCTCGACAACTGAGAGGAAACTAACTTTCACTCGAGTTTTTGGAAAGACAATATAGATAGGAGGCGATGTTTGGAGATTTCTCTTCATCCCAATACAAAAACCTTTTTGGAAGAGGAAGGATCGAATAGAAGTCTTGGAATAAAAAAGTATATCAAATTTTTAATATTGTTCACGCCTTTAAAAGGAGATAGTTGCAATGAAGCTTGTGAATAAAAAAAGAGACGAGGACGACCTTTTGACTAGAAGGACTAACCAGAAAAAACAATCAACTTACTTATTTCGAATTTATTTCATATAACATGGACTGGACTCTCTTTTGTTAAAGTGACCACCGAATAATTATGTTAGTTGATTGGTTAAACTTTACGTCATGTAGCAATTAATTGGTTTAAATATTGACATCATTAAACTGTTTTACAAACAATGTTAGACTTGAGTATAACGCGATCAAGTCGATCGCGATTGTGCAACGATCGTGCAAAATTTTTTAGCGTGATCGTGAAATCGATCACACAAGGCACAGAATCTGGTTCCATGAATGTCATATGATAATTTGTCATTGCGTGAACAGTGATTTAAAGGGGGGATTAGACCAGAAGGATTTGAGAAACTTAGTGCAATAGTTGCATCAGCCATTGTAAGGTCCAATCCTATTATCTTTTAAAATGCTTAGTTCAGCTTCAAGGCTTGCTTGAGAGGATATGAGGCAATTTGGTTAACACACACTTTGTTTGTATTTTAAAACCAATAACAATGAAAATACATCTTTTAGAAAGTATTTGAGCCTAGTGTAAATATTGCATCGTTTAATCCATGCCAAACCTAGGATATCACTGTAAATACTTATATTTACACTTTTTTTATAAAACAGCATCAGTAAAACTTAAAAGTTGCTTCGAGGGGTAAATCACTCACCAGAAATCTCGTACACTTTCCCAGGAAATCCTATTGTTTTCAACAAAGATTCGCAGAAATCCTATTGTTTCACCAGTAATCTCATACACCTTTAGAACGAGTGAATCCCCCCTCGAGTTGCTTGATAGGATTTACGATAATACATGCAATAATATCACAGCTCAGACTCAATAGCTTTCCCAGCTGTTTTACCATAGTTTCACCTTTAAAGCTTAAAGAAACCGATTTGCTTATGAAAGCATATTTTGCAGAATGCAAAACTTTCAAAAGAACATGTGAGGTAAATGCAATAACTGCATCAGTCAAGAGGAGTTATTTTAGGTCAAACCTACGATTATCCAAAATTAAGCTATGTTTCGTATTTATAACATTCTCGTTATTTCTTAAGGCTTTTGCTTAACATCCACTTTTAGGTAAGATGGCTTATTACTAAAAAGTTTTGAAAATCTTCTGGGTGGAATGGTAATATTTTGAAAATTCTAGGGGTGAAGGGGTACGGAAATTATTTGATAATTTTAGGGGGGGGTATGAATTTTTTTCCGGAACCTTTTTCTATAATTTTTTCTTCTTCACTTTAATTGGTAGTATTCCGCAAGTTATTTTTTTGTTGGGGAGTATAAATATTATGAAAATATTTTGGGGTTTATCAACCCCTCTCACCCTCATAGAAGATTTAGCTGATAAGATCAGCCGGAAATGCAACTTGAATTCTAATACTCACCATTAATACTCATCATTAAATACACGGTAGTTGCATGGCTGGTTGCCAACGCCATCCCACTGTATAAACACTGAAAGAAAAATGAAGAATGGATTCATTTCATTGCACGTGACAATATGTGTTAATTTTCTTCATTCATGTGTGAAAAGATTTGCTTTAGAAATGATTCCCCTCCTTAACGACTACAAATTTCTAGCTGAACAACGGCTCAATACATTTATGTCCGTACCCCTTTTTCATTGTTGCGTTTCAGTTCAGCATTTTTACTTTCAAAATCATATGATGCCGTAAGCCTCGTGACGAATAAATATTATGTTTCTATCACAACGACGGCGAATGGGAATGACCATTTTGACATCTTGTCGTTAATTCTCACTGTTAACTTATAACATCAATTTAAATCTTTCTATTAAACATTGGGATATATAACTTTGAAGTACACGTTTTTTTACATAAGGGGATATCTCAAAAAGATTTTTATATTTTTTAACAGAAAATTTCTGTTAAGCATCCACCTCTCATCTTAACAGACAACCATAGTTATGATTGCAACAACATCATTCTATTTTTCACTTTTTTTCTCTGGGGGAAAGCGCAACATGCAGGGGGATGTCTTAAAACGTTATTTCAAATTGTTACCAATTACTGAGGTATTAAGGACATTAGAGAGCTACATTTTTTATCGAAGGTTTTCTTATGTTTTAACAGATTATGCTCGAACACCCCCCCCTACCCCCTAACAGATATTTTCTGTTTAAAAATATGAAAAACTTTTTAAAATGTCTTCTAAGAAGAACCTCGTTTATAAGACTGAAGAACATCGAGATTGAGATTAGCCCAAATTTTAAGGATATCTTAAAAACAACACCAGAGTGAGTGTAAATCAAGAAAAAAATTGTTGAGTTAGTTTTTTTAGAATGGTTATTATACATTGTTTAGATAAATGATCTATAAAGCTAATTTTGAAGATCTTTTGTACAGTCTTTGAATTTGGCTTGTTTTAGTGTCTTTTTTGTTAATTTTTTTTTTAAAACGTCTATAAGAACATCTGAGGCTGAAAAAAGGTGTATAATTAAGACATTCCAGCCTCGTAAAAATACGTGTGAATATTTATTTTATTTTCACTTAGACACAGGGGAGAAAGGAACAGGCAGTATGAGTACACAGTAGTTTCCCATTGGAATCTGTTTAACTGACATGGTCTAGTGCATGAGAAATAAGGATGAAGAAGGAAAAAAAGAAGAATTTCTTTTTGTTGATTCTTGGAAAAATGGAGAATGAAAGGGAACTTTCTTTAAGCAAATTCTTAATAAAAGGTAAAAGATGAATTGAACAGGATTGACGTTTATTCCTATATAATTTCCTTTTATCCTAGGATGCTTTATTCCGAGGTATTAAAAAAACTTAATTCCTGAAGGAATTAATGTCTAAAGGAAAAGATGCTTGCCATGAATTTTCGTCTCTTTCAACACGAGTCCGTGCTTTCAATGAGTATGTAAGACTTTTTGTATTTGAAAAAAATTGGTTAATTTCATATCAATCATATCCTTCATGTCCTAAGGTGCCGCAATACAAGAAAATGCTTGCCATGAATTTTTCACACTATCAACGAGTACTTGAGACCTTGAAATTGATTTGATATAGTTTGTGAATGTCTCTTTTAGTGAATACCTTTTGGTCAATTTCACATCCTTCGTGTCTTAAAGTGCCTCAATGCAAAGAAAATGCTTGTCATGAATTCTCCTCTCTCTTTCTTTTCTATGAGTACTTAAAAGCCTGAAATTGATTGAATACAGATTGTGAATGTCTCTTAGTGAATTTCTTTGTGTGAGATAAAATATGTTCAATTTCATAGCAACCATCATATCTTTCATATCATTTGAGTGCCTCAATGAAAAAATTGATTGCCATGAATTCTTCTCTCTTTTTCAATAAGTAGTTGAGACCTTGAAATTTATTTAATATAGATTGTGAATGTCTATTCCTTTTGTGTATTAAAACTATATCATTTATGTCCTAAAGTACCTCAATACAAATAAAGATCTGCTTGCCACGAACTTTTCTCTCGTTCGATGGAGTCTAATTAAAAATAAGGTTGAAACTATGTGCTAAAATATGAACCCTTTTAGAATAAAAAGGTTCCATTTTTACTTTTTTTTAGAATGCTTGATGTCTAATCTTTCCTTAATAAACCTTAGGTGTTTAACGTTGTGTATTAAACTTCATTGATAACAAGTTACACCTAAGATGCCTATATTGCTTCTTTTTTTATTTCAAATGAGTAGGGTCTAAAATAGTGCCTTAAAATAGACATATAATATTAGATAGCACATGTAATTGCCCATCCTTATATGTATAATCTCCTAAATATGAAGAAAATAGATAGCACATTCAATTTTCATTTCCCTTTTTTTCAAATGAGTGGTGTCTTAAAATTGACTTGAAAAAAGACATTTAACGCCCAATCTTATATGTATAATATCCTAAATATAATTCAATATAATTCAATTTTTATTTTCCTTTCTTTCAAATGAGTGGTGTCTTAAAGTGACTTGAAAAAAGACATTTAACGCCCATCCTTATATGTATAACCTCCTAAATATGAAGAAAATAGATAGCACATACAATTTTCATTTTCCTACTTTCAAATGAGTGGGTGTCTTAAAGGAACTTAAAAAAGACATTTAATGTCTATCCCTTACATATGAAACACTTATTTTAAAGAGAAAAAAATATAAGATAGCAAATACAATTGTCCTAATTTTCATGGTCTAAAAGTGACTTAAAATTTCCTATTGCGTTTGAAACTTTCCTTTTTTATAAAGAAATATTGGATTTGATGATACGTCACATCAGCAGCAGCATAGCTTCCTATATACATTCATTAAATATTTATACACATTTTTTCTTTCAGTTTATAATATAAATGAATTAAAAAAGTTAAATGAATGAATGAATAAACATATACTTTTTGGCAAATGATATATCGGGCTTCAATTTTTCTTATTTGATTTGTTTTAATGAAAAGAAAACTTCTTTTTTCGATATAATGAGATATAACAGTATGCTTATTGTTGATTTTTCTTATTTATTTATGAATAAATATCGACTTTGCTTTTTGAAATGAAACATGGAGAGAAATGGTAAATATCAATTGTATGGTTTCTGATAGATCTTTATTGCATGATTGAGCTAAAGATAAACATTTTTATTGTTTAGGATGAAGCGGTTTCCAAAAGGAATTTAGTGATCATGCAAAACAACAGATGATTATCATGTTCTCCCTTTCCCACGCTAACTATCATATAGTCTGAGAAACCAGTGGCCTATTTTCGGAGTGTCTTTAAAAGTGATATTTACCACAAGCTGTATAGAAAAATTAAAAATTAAAGTGCACTGGAAACGCATACTGCAGGACCTATTTTGCTCTCATCTTGAACCCAGTTTAACAATTTATATAGTCGATTTAGTCTGAAATAAAAATATACCTGCCAAAAAAATATTGCTCTTATTATAAATGAGTGTTTTCATGAATAGACTAAAGACACTGCCACTGGAAACTCCTGTATCTATTTGGATCGCCTGTCTAAGCAATTACTTGGACCATGGAAAAGACATTTTAGTCACTTGAATATAATGTAAACGATTCAAACAATTAATTGATTATTAGAGACTTGGTCGACTGTTAAACAAATTGTGCCAAATAAATCAATAAGTTTGACGAGCAAATTTGTTTATTTGGAGATCAAGAAACAAAATTTTTTTCAATACTAGTACATATCGCATTTTGTGAATAAAGAAAGCAGTGGCGGATCTGGAGTGTCTTCAGTGTATTCATGAAGACACTCACTTTTGATGAGAGAAATTTTTGGGGGAGTTTTTTTCTCATTCAAGACTAAACTGGTCCTATAAAATTGTTAAACAATGTTCAAGATGAGGGCAAGATTGTTCCTAAAATATTTGTTTACATGCGTTTCCAGTGTTTCAATTTTCATAATTTCCCACAGGTCGGGGTAAATATCAATTGTGAAGACACTCAGAAATTGGGCCAGATCCGCCACTGGAAAGCCCCTTAAAATATAACAATAGATTACCTTCTTACTTGATTTGGATAAATTTTGACCACTACTTGGAGCATTCTTTTTAGGGGCACCTTTTTACACCTAGAAGGTTTCCCCAAGCTTTAAACTAGAAAGAATATTTTAACATTAGCGGCTTACTTTTGGCCAACAGCCCAAAGGTATAGTGGAAGTTGTTATTACTTACCTAGAATGATGCTTGAAGTCTAGTTTTATTCCTCATGAATGAAAAATACACTTTTATGCATTTAACTGCAGTTGGCACAATTTGCATCTGTCATTACATTATTCTACATAATCAGCAGGGCTTTGACTGCGTTCTTGTCGAAATGTGTACGATAGATATGTGAACCAAATGCAAAAAATGAAGAAAATTCGATGATTCGAAACTTTGACTGAACTTCGACGGAGTGGAGTGGCGGCGAAAATGATACAAGTCCAAAATAATCTGGTGCGCCGTACCGTTCCAGACCGGTATCTATAAGAGACACTCTACCCCTGATATCAATCAACATTGCTTATGAAAATGCTGCGAAATCAAGTATTTTTATACTTCATACTGGATGGAATTCGTTTATAAAGAAACCAGTAACGTAAGAGATAAATAACTTACAAAGATCTCGTACGAGTTAGGAGTTATACGAGATAGGGAACCTTTCCTCAAAGTGCATGTTGTTTTTTATATTATAGTTATCAATACCTCACAACAGCCCGTTTAAACAGGGAGTTGTTCGCAGTTTTCTTTGTTTTACTCGTTTTTCCCCTATTTTTGCAGGAAGAAACACTCTCTTGGATGTCACGTCCGCAGAAAGTAAAAAATGTTTTCGGTCCCTGTGTTTAGATTTTTTACGTGCAATGAATCTTAAACTTTAAATGCATACTAACAGGATAAGAATAGAACAAGAAATCTTATAGAAGCCGCATCCCCTTCTACACAGTACTTAAAGAAAAAAATAAGTTATAGTAAAATAAAGAACATGATAGCATGCCAATAAACCTCAATTATCGACTAAAAGAGCTTTTGATAAAAAAATAAAATAAGATATGCAAGAATTCTTCATAATCATAAATCTGATTAGTCCTTCAAAAAACCATAATAAGAGAATAAAATAATCAATAAGCAAATTAAACATAGTCCAAAGAAAATTCCAAAAATGCCATTCATTTGATGTCATCTCAGCAATGAATGACGTCATTTAATTACAAAATAGAGGAAATGCATGACCAATCAGCTAATACTATTTGATCCATATGCATAGCATAAATCGTATTGTAAGAAATGAACACTTTTTATTATAAACGTTTGCTGATGGGTATTTTATTAAATTACTCACCAGGGATTTATAGATACAATGCAATATATTGTTTTTAAAGGATTTTGATCTATTAGAGGATGACGTGTTTTAATATAACTATTAACATTATTATAATGTTTACGCTAATGATATCCGTGATTAATGGAAGAATGAACCAATGAAATTTTATCTTCTTGATACAGACACCTGATTTGATGAAGAAATCATTAGGTCAAACCCCTCGTGTATAGGCTCTGAAAAATCCTTATTTCTGATGTTCACGTGGACTAGGCTTAAGCAGGTTTTACAAATATTTTGTGTAAGTAAATCTGAAGATGGGAAAAGAGCAACACAAACCAAGTAACGGCATGTTTGCAAGTTTGAGTTTGCGACGGCAAACATTTTGATCAAAAACTGCTTATTTCATCCTCCTTTGCTTCTTCTTCTTCTGTCCCTTATCCCCCGGGACTTCCAACGCTTCCATCTGACTCTGACTGCACCTCTTGAAAAAGCAGAGTTAGATTAAATGAGTTTTATTTAATTCTTTTTAACACCTGACCTCTGTAATTCGAACTGCATGCTCCATGCAGCGCTCTTATCATAAACTAGTTGAGTGATACGTCTTTTTACACTGTTTCTTAAAATAAGTTTTTCTTCTTCTATGAATCATATCACACTATTTTCAGCACCAACGGTAACGGTGAAGGATGACGTCGAACCGTCTAGAATGGAATAGTTGAGATAGGTAACGGCTGACGGCCAGTATGGTCGTTGAAAAAATGCGAACAATTTGTAATGTCATCATATGTGCGCGTGGGTGTGGCAGATGAAAAGAAACGTTAGATACATTAGAAAGGTTAGTTTCGTAAAACAGGACAGTGTGCCAGAGATTTTTTCATTGTCTACCTGCACATTGATGAATAGGCTAGTGGTTGAGGCTTCAGACTCTTAATACTCGGTACTCAATCATTTGAGGACTGGTTCTAAGATCGATGACTTTCAATCCATGTCATGTCATGTGAAGGGAATTGGTTAGGACTTGAAAACACTAAATGTCTGTTCTATTTGAAACTGGCTACTTACCTTACCTTACTATTGTCATCTTGAATTATCGTTAAGAACCATTTTTTTTTTAAAAGTTCGTTTGATTCATAAAAAATATTTTTTCAAAAAAAGACTAAAAATTACATAAAGCTAAAAAATGTCTATACTACATCAGAATAATGCTAAGAATAAATCAAATTGAATTTGAACCCAAAAAACACTATTCTTATGAAGAAAAACTCGTTATGTGCTCTCTTCAATCTATTTACTGAAATTCATCATTAAGTCTCATTTTCATAGATATTCACATGTAATATATGAAAAAACCTGTACGAATCATCGATTAGCAACGAAGATTCTTCATAAGGGTAAACCGTTTCACAGTATATGGAATCTAATTAAATCTATTTAAATCTTTCTGAAAAATTCTGCAGTTAAAAAAGAAAATATCTGACGACTGAGCTATTGGACTTTCAGCATTGAAAAGCATACGATAGAATATTGTTAAAACTAAGATTTATTCACTTAGTGACCTGATAGGAGATGATAGAAACTGATGTTCAAGGGACCTATATAAGTTATGCATACATTTTCAGCTGTAAAGAATAAAATGTCACAACAAATAACAGACTAAAGGTTTCATTGAATATCCCATTCCTCGGGCCACAAAGGACAAAGGACCTTTTAAAAAGCAGGTTAAATTAGGTCCACTTTATATACAGCCCCCAAACAATTTTTGCCGACTACGGTACTGGGAAGTAATCAACTCCAGAAGGTGATGGTGGAATGAGGTAGTCCATTTTCAAAGGAAAGCTTAACGTTGCCCATAGCTGCTGTACAAGAAACCAATTTTTTTATGCAGCCTTTTTGGAAGGCAAAGAAAATTCTAATTTTCAGAAGTTGAAAAAAAGCCATTTAATAAATGTTGAGCGATATTTTGAATTGAAACCTATGAAAAAAATCCATTTCAGGTGATTTGGAAAAAACAGTAAGAACAAATATAATCTACAACAATTATTGGAGGGGCGAGACCCCGTTAACTATCTCTAGAACTTAATCTATTTATGAACAATAGCGCAAACGTTAGTATGATGTTAGTCTATCATTAGATGATTAACGTTAGAAAAAGGCTTTCATTCTGAACTAGCTAGTACTAACGTCGGATCAACGTCAACTCTAAACGTACTGATGTAAAATCCTTTGAAACACGAAAAATAATGGAGAGAAAAGAGGCAAAATATCCCACCTGGCGCCTCCGCATTAACATTGCTAGTGGTTAGAAAAAACAAAAATTTTCACTTGTTGTCTTGTAAAAAAAAACGTTGAATTTAATCAACTGGTTAAACATATTTAGAACCAATACAACTTGGAATAGATTGTTTTACCACTCGACCATCAATTTTAATGTTCTTTGCTGATATATGAGTGTGATGCGCTATACGATGTTCCAATCATGTGGGTTTTTCCGTTCTTGGTGTGGTCAATTTTCCTTTGCAAAGTTGTAGCTTGTAAGCATAACATTTGCATATGTTGCTGTGACCACACAGTTTAGATAAGAATAATGAGTCAGTCAGAATTGTTTTTATTAGATTATAAGTTTGGTTTGGTTTTGATTTGAGAGAGAGACGAAATTTGTAAGCTCATTGTTATGGCGAACACAAAGTGAAGTCACAAGGGTCCTCCCGTTAAGCTTTACACGATGTAGTACAGAGAAAACCTTAAGACTTATGTTCAAATATTCAAGTTCCGCTACCGGATATATACCTCCAGGACATTTAACCCCCGGACTTTACCCCCGACATATACCCCACAGATATATACCCCTTGGACATTCACACCCGGACATTTACCCCCGGGCAATTACACCCGACAATGTCGGGGGGTAAATGCCCGGGGGTAAATTTCCGGGGGTATGTGTCCTTCAGGAATGTACAAAACGCTCTGTGTGCTGTAAGCCGGCCTCGACCCTAACTAGATTATGGTGGTGGAGGCGGTGGAAAGGCCATAGAAAATAAAACCAAATAAAATATCGAGTCTCAAGTTATAGGAAACCGCCACCGCATACCCCTGCCCCTTCTCCCAGCATATTTGGACCACCTTTACAGTCCATGTGGTGCGATAAAAACAAGTATTATAATTTGTAGTCTTGTAAAGCCTGAGTTATCGCCAAAGAAGCTCAATATCCGAAATAAGCGTCTGGCTCCTATTAAAGCCGACTCAAATCCTCGTTTAGCCGGCTCGACAGAAAATTTAAAGGCTCAAAAAAACCGGCTCGAAATTCAATTAAGTATGAAAGTTAAATAAAAAATAATGAAAATAAAATGTCAATAATGCTTGAAATAAGGATTTTATTTTAGAAAAAACGATGCCCCAAAATCGAAAATTTTTCAAGCTGCAACTACTCGCTTCGTTACTCGTAGGGTTTCGCATTGCTAGCAATAAAACAGCCAACTCGATTGAAAATCCTTATTCCGACCTCTGAAACCCTCAAATAGCCCAGGCTGGATAGCATTAAGTTACTGCTATATTTGCCATCTTTGCCTGCTATTCCAAGTATAGGGGAAAAAGATGAAAGGTATATCGACTATAGTCTGTTTCAGATTTTCTGAGACTTATGACGAAAGTCTCGATATCTCAAGGTCCCATTGATCGTTTTCATCTGGTTTTCGGAAAAGGAAAGAAGAAGCTATAAGAGAAAAGATAAGAGAATAAAAAATCAGAAAAATGAGAAGGAAGAACACGAAAAATGAAGAAGAAAATTTAGCAACTATGAGAAATAGTTGCCCTATCTTTCCTGCGTCTAGTGATTATTCACATTTGCCAGACGGATCAATATTTCAGGATACATGACCCTTTTTGTAACACCCACCCCCTACTTTTCTTTTTACATTAGGATTTTAGTTACTGTACTAGAAAACTTTAATTTTAGCTTGGATTGGTAATCATGGATTATCTATAAATTGTACTAAATTGTACTTATTAGGATATTGTACTTAATTACTATTTTAAACATTTCTATCATGCGATTATTATAATTTGTTTTTGTTTTGTTTTTGATTATATGACACCCGGATTTTTGCTTTTAGAGAAAAGTAGGGGGGTTACAAAAAGGGTCATATCATGGCCAGCTAAATGATAAGGCCAGGAATGTTACAAGGACTTCGACAATATCTCAAGAACGGAGCAAGATATCA
>JAUKPT010000713.1:0-18160 GCA_032273505.1 Nanomia bijuga
GGTTTATTTGTTAAAATGTTAATGCGAATGAATTAGAAAATAAATGAGGTTATTTACGTTTGAACGAAGTGAATAAGGAAATAAATATTTTTATCTACATTGAAGATGATAAATAACTAAGAGATCGTCTAGTCAGAACTTTGTCTAATTTAGACTGTTGATTGGTCGAACATTACGTCATTAAGATTCTGATTCCTATTAAAGTGTCATATAACTTGATTTTTTCTTACATATCATTTTTGAAATGAACTAACCAAATTCTTGATGATATAATATCCAACCAATCAATAGCCTAAATTAGACAAGGTTTGGAGATAACATAAAATAACAATAAATATCTCACAGATCATCACTTGTTTTGCGCCTATATCCAATTAAGTCAATTTACAAATGAATAATTTTAAGGGTCATCTCAAAACTTTCTCTAACTAAGACTTTTGATTGATTGAATATTACATCATCAAGATTCTGATTGGTTCATTTAAAATATCACAACTTGATGGTTTCTTAAATTCAAAAATGATGATATTATTTTGAAATGAACCAATCAGATTCTCGATGACGTAATATTCAACCAATCAAATTCCAAATTTTCAAAAAATTGAGATGACCGTTACGTCAATTTACAATTTTTTTTTTTTTTACAGATTTTTACATGACTCTCATACCAGGAGCTTGCGTTCTTCTATGCCCCTCCCCACCCATCCGAGGTTGGTATGAGGAAAACGCTCTATAGCTGTTATTGTCATACTTCGACATCAATTTGCGCTCACTCCTTCTCGAACAAATTGCACCGAAAGCAACCAAACCAGCAATTATACCTAAAACGCACCAAAACGCGTTCAAAATAAGAAACGCCACCAACATCATCCATATATCTTCGCCGAAGGAAAACAGGGGGCAACTAGACACTGCAAAGCCTTCTTTGAACACGGCAACCCCCGTCGTCGTTATCCCGATGCATTCGCATTTCTCGTATTTCGCCGAGCACAAGCCCTGATCGTTGAACGACTTGAAGCGAGAAAAGGCGTCGTAATAGTCGTACGCGATAACCACACCGTAAACCAGTAGAGCGAGACATATGATATTAGCGAGTGTGTAGATTACACCGACCGAGAGTTTTCGTGTTCCGAGTAAGAATATCGCAGTGATGATATGCAGCATCATAAGCAACCCACACCATATACCGACTGAACTGTACAAAGAAGATGTATAGAACGTTCCCATGGATACGAAGCCTAATATCAAGCTACCGATGGAAGTTGCAGCGGCTAATATGGCTATTATGCAACCAGTCCTAACGACTTGTTTATCGACTAACGCTACCATCTTGAAAAACGTTCAACTAAATGTGAATCGATCCTTACTTATATATACACCATTTTATTTTTTCAACCGAATCTATTTTTACACATATTTCATTTTTTTATAATTTGATGTAGCCATAAGAAAATTTAATTCAACACGCTTAGTTTAAGCCTCGTCTGTGTTTTCTAATACGAACATCCTTCAAGAAAAACTCATCTCATTGCTTCTATCTGTTGCCCATAATAGTTCTACGAAAAAAGATGGAATTTATTTTCCCGTATTTTTAATTGCTGCAAGCCAATTATACATCGTAACATACATACCATTGTCGTGATGGTGAATTTTAATTGAGTTTTTTTGCTGTTTAGTTTCTTTTATCGTACATACTTGTACATACTGCTGGGGAATAATGTTAGAAAGTCATACGAAATATCCCCAGGTGATCGCAGTGGCCTGATGAATTCTCATTGCATGACTCATAAATGATTAATTTGTAAAATTAGATTTATTCGTAGTATTTAGAGATATGATGAAAGTAATGAGAAACATAATAATAAGATGTTTGTTATTTTGTTGGTATTTGAGGTGGTGGGTAAATTAATTATCTGGTCTACTGTGATTAATAACTGGGCTGCTGAACAGGAAGCCATTTTCCTCTAGACAAGGCCTTGATATAAGGTCAGAGACGTATAGGGGGTTAAAAGGCCTAGAAAAGATCTGAAGGTCAAGTATTGTTTAAGGATTAAGGTCATCTCAGTGGGGTTGATGCATTTGATATATCTTTGTTGTTTGTATGTTTTCTTGTTATCGCCATCTTCAGAAAGTAAGTACTATAAAAAGAATTGGAATATTTTACGACATTTTAGGGTAAATATTCCTTTTCTTAGCGATATTCTACCCTACAACTCTACCCCCCACCTCCTTACTCGAGAGAGGCATATCTTATGAGGGGAAATGCTTTGCAATTGAAAACTTCAGATGATATAAGAGATTTGTAAAGAAACCAATCACATTCTTTTATTAATGATGGCATCTTAAACAACAAATTGAACCCGTCAATCCCTAGAGTAAAGCGGATACACATTCTCTTTTTTTATAAGAACAGCTAAATTTCAGCTGAGGCTGGATGTTCTTCCTTTTTCATCTTTTTTCACTCTCAGATGTTCATTTATAAAAACTTCGAAGAAAAAGCCAAATTCAAAGATTTTACAAAAGACCTTCAATATTCAGTATATTTAAAGAAATAGTTGTATATATTTTTTTTAAATCACAATTTTTTTCTTGATTTACAATCAGCCTGGGTATGTTCTCAAGATGTTCTTTAAATTTGAGACAATTTAGTGCAGTCTGATGTTCTTATAAACGAGTTCTTATACATAGGCGCAACTGCCGGGAAAGGGAGGGGGAGGGTAGGTGGCTGCAAACCCCCCAGCCAGGTGAAAAATCTTAGAGATTCGGGCAAAATCAATTTTTTTCGGGCAAAAGAGACTAGACTATAACATTTTCTTCGTCGCCCAACCATGGCGGGCAAAGGTGTAAAAAACCTCATTAACCAAACAGGCTTTTGGACAAAACAGTCAGCGCCCCCCCCCCCCTATAAATATCCATCCGTTGCACCTATGTTCTTATAAAACAAAAACGTGTAGATTGACACTCATTCCAATACGTGGAATTCAAGTTGACATTTTTCAAAGAACTAACTTCAAATGATTGTTGAATATACATGACGCAGAGGTCTCAACAGTGACGTTTCAACGGAAGGAATTTCAAAATAATTATTCAATGACTATACGACATACCCAGCAGCAAGTTGTCTACCATGATGACACAGCAAATTTGAAAATATATCCCGGTATTTACGTGTGTCTAATTGACAAGCACTAAAGACAGCTTCTAAGCATTGTAATGGAGATGCCCCCTGATGAAGATAATTTATCAGAGTGTTTGTATAAGAAATATCATTGTGCCATAAACAGTTAGACGGACATTCCAATTAAATATCTGGAGGTTTTTTTTCTTACAAAGATAACCAAACCTCATCTTTCTTTTTTCAATGTATACTAAATTAATGGGTATGAAGAATGGGATTATGTCAAATATTGTATTAAAAAGCACTTTGAGGGAAAAAAGTTGGTCGTATTTTGTCACTAATCGGGGCAAATAAAAACAATTCTTTTCGATAACATTTGTAAATGATCTGGTTGTTACACCCCCCACACATATACACAAACACTTTTTTTCAAGTCGTCGAATTTTTATCAAACTGTCGGATTTTTTGCTAATGTTGTCGTAATTCCGACTAATTCTATCGGATTTTTAGATAAAATTGTCGGATTTTTGGCTTCCTTTGATATTTTTAGAAAGCAGTCGGCTCTTAAGTCGGTTTTCACAGAAGTATCTATTTGGTCGGGTTACGATTCGTTTGAACATCCCCCCAATTTTCAACCCTTCGCGACACCACTGCATATATACATACATATATAATTCATGCATTGTATGAATTCAAACAAATAGAAGTCACTAGACTTATACTGTCGTCTCACAGACTGCGAATCGAAACAGACCGTTGGAGTAGAATCCCCCGGGAAGAGAGGACATGTCCATCTCATGAAGTGTTATGTTTTAGTAAGGTGTAAACTAACAGAAAACATCAGAGTGAAATATAACGCAAATTTCCAAACCATTGGTGAAATATTTGGTTCAAACAAAGAAGAAAATTTGATGGTTAATTATGTATACGAAGTAATGTCGAAAATGAACAACTAACTGGACAATAATTTATTCATATATTGTATATGCTTTTATTATTACGTGTGCATGTAAAAATTATTGTCAATAAATTACTACTACTACTAACACTTGAATGTTCCCTCAGAAAATCCAAGTAAAACTTACTACCAAACTATGAGTATAAATTGATTTAAGGTATAATTTTTGTGAACCAAAGTTTTCTTATTCATATTTTTCTTTTCTTCTAATTTCTATAGACAGACTTGTAAAATTGGTGTGGTTTTATTGTTTCACATATTTAGAAGCATATAAATTGCAATTATAATTTCGCCTGCGAACCTTGAGGATTTTTTCTCAAGCGTTGCAATGGTTTATACTAAAATTGATTTGTCAATGTTTTATTTTAGTTTTTTACATATACGTTCCAAGTTTTTATAACAGAATTCATTGTTTCAAAACACGTTGCCATAACTATGTTATATTGTAAATCAAATCTCAGCAATTTACTATTATCAACATTTGAATAGAAAAGCATGAGATTTTTTACGAACATATACTTTGTATGGATTGATTATGATTATATCCATGTTAATAATCAAATATAATTGAATAAATCTCTGTGTACCATTACTAAACCAAGATAATTTTTTATTACACCCTTTAGTACGGTACAATAAAATAACAATTATCTTGTGCATTTCGGTCAAAATAATATAGTTGGTAATATTCTTTTTATTTCATATGTCTTAGATAATGCTTATTAATTGCAGATGGATGATCATCATATCAGCGAACATGCACGTAAAAAAGCCTGAAGTTCTCGCTTTAAATAAAATATGAAATGCATATTAACACATGAAAGAGTATTGCATAATTTGAATAGAAACCGGCCGACAAAAAGGGGTAAGAAATGTGAGGGAAGCATAACTCCTGTCTATGAGAACGCATAATTAACGGAATGCATAATTATCGTTTTTTAATGTGTATTGATTTAATTCGATCACACATTCCTAGCATATCACTTTTATGTATAATACATTATGTACAATTATTCATGATTACACAATAGTTTCTCTTTTAATTATATCTAATAGCTCGGTCCTACTTTAAGATACTTCTCATTTGTGTAAACATTATTTTTAATCAGTTTCGTTTATGACTATGGCGTGTACTTGCAAGTTACATACACAGTAAGTTACAGACTCGTGTTTGATTATGTTTCGCTTTAGGAAGGCATTTCTACGGTATAAACCTGAATGAAAAAAAAGGTTAGTAATGATGGAATTAAAGAACGCAAAACAGTGCAATTAAAACATAAAAACATATGGGACTTATTGCTGATCATGAGTATACGATTGAAGCAGCGAGGTAGTTATTTTCTGTTTGCATAAACTACGAAAATTTTCCGTTACCGTAGGATCCCATAAAAATGAACACACATATAAATTTGAACATCAACAAACCTCAGTCTGTAAAATTAAGTAAACAAAAACGTCCTTACCGTCCAAGCTAATCTTTATACTAAACCAAAACGTTTTGTTAAAAAAATATAGTTCAAAAATATGTCTTATTCAAATAGAAAATATTGTTTTCATAGTATTGTAATACAAATACCTTGTACAATGGTCTTTAATTACGAATGGATGGCCATCATATCATGTACCATGCACGTTAAAATGGAAATTAACAAAGATGGGTGGCGTAAATTCTCGTTCTTAATCACAACAATAAAAGTTTTGCTAACCTAAGGGTATGGACATAGTAAATTATTCATCATTTCGTTTGTCGTTACACATCTAATGTCACGTTTCTCGGCTTTTACAGTGTTATTGGTAATGTAGATAGGGCTTAAAAATGTTTTGTATTACTTTTGGCACGGTAGTCCGTGCTTTTAATGAAAATTCTCACGATACAAATAATTAATATGCATTATTTTGTAGACAGTTCATTCTATTTATTTTTGTTAGTTAAGTTGGTGCGAACTCGAAGTCAAAGACGGTAAGTCTTACAGACTGAGGTTTGTTTATGTTCAAATTTATATGCGTGTTCATTTTTATGGGAATCTATGGTAGGTTCTCAGATTGAAATATGGCTGATTGAACTGATATCAGATGAATTCCATAAATATTAGTCTTTGACTATGGAAGATTGACGCTATTACGTGCAGTGTCTTGTGTTAGATTCATGTAGTGTATGAGCATATGGAGATTTTTTTGAAAGTAATATGGAATGTTACATTTCATGCAATCATAAACAAATAAAAAGTTTTTTAGTTTTATTACATCCACAAAATCAAGAATATTAGAATTAGAATATTAGAGTAACTCCTTTATATTAGTGTTATTGTTTAAGAAATGTATGATCCGTTTGTAAACACTTTTAACATGTGAATTCACATATTGATCCCAAATTTCAGATCCATCAGATAGTAGTGAAGAAAATATGCCAAAGTAAATATTACGTAAACGCATTCTTGATGGGACGGAATGTGTCTTACTTTAGCTAACATAGAGAGATGGCGCGTGATAGTTTTGGAGTAAGATATTTTATGTGATAGTTCCAATTAAGATGTTTGTCTATGAAGATACCTAGATATTTTTTGAAACTTGATGGTATTATCTTTTCACATCAATTTTGATTTAAATTTATTTTTTTATTAGGATGTTTGAAAACTAAAATCTCTGGTTTGCTGGGATTTAGCGATATTTTGTTTGCTTTTAGCCAGCTATTAAGTATCTTTAAATCTATATTGAGTTGTTTATTAATTTTCTTAATTGATGTTGTTAGCAAGAGATTTGTGTCATCTGCATAATGTCTTGTTCTTGAAAATTTGATGGAACTATGTAGGCCATCAATGTGAATGATAAACAGAAAATGTTGTAGGACTGACCCTTGGGAGACTCCATAATTATTATATTGCAGGTCAGAGTTTTGTTGGTCAATACTGGCAAATAGATTTCGGTTAAAAATGGAAGAATTAAACCAGTCATTTGCTACGCCTCTTAGTTTGCCTTATACTTTCAGTTAAATCAAATAATGTATGAGTTGTTGAATAACCAAACTGTAAATCATAAATACATTTATGCTTTTCCAGAAATTTCTGATGGTACAACTCTTTCATGCATACATTTTTCAATAATCTTATTAATGTTTGACAATAGGGAAATAGCTCTATAATTCACACAGTCAAGTTCATCATTATTTTCATATCGTTCTTTTTTTAGCCTGTGTGCTGCATGAAAACTTTTCTTCAACAGGTTTTTCTCAGATATAGAGTTAAAGATATGAAGCACTTTTTCTTCAATTTGACTATGAGGCACGTTTTTGTTGATGCCACTCACTAAAAAGTTCTCTCGTCGATTGTATTGGTCAAGCGCTGATACTTTATTCTCTAGTTGAATTAAGTCCTCGTTCATATAGTCAATATCATCCATTACGTAATTAATTTTTTCGTTGTGCTTTTGGAAAAGTTTCTGCAGATTTTTATTGTCATTTTCCAATCTCTCAATTTTTAATTTGTTGTCTTTTTGAGTCTTTTTTAAGAGTCGATTCAAGACAAATTGAATAGAAAGATCTTTCTATTTTTTGTTTTCTTCTATCAATTTTCGTACTGCTTCTTGAAGCATTAGACTCAAGATTTGGTTTCTTTAGTGTTTTCAAGTCGATTGCTAGTAGATCATTTAAGTTTTGAGCCATTATTTTACTTTCTTTTAATACCTTTACGTTTTTACATTTATTTTACTTTTTGCACGGAGGACAACCTTCTCATATGTCTTACAGTATATGATGATGAGAATGAAATGGTAGATATATTTTATGAAAACGCAGAAAAACTGAAGCTGCATATGCGAAGAAATGATAATGAATATAATAATCATCAGTGTATATTAAACAGGTGGAGACGAATACTTGAATCAAATGGTAGCAGGATAATTTTGAAATTAAAACTGTTGAGTGAAAAATTATGTAAACAAAATTATATTTTTTCAAAATATTGTGTATGTGTGTGATAAATCTATTATCCAACTCGGCTTCGTTTTCAAATTAAGATATATAACTAGGCTACGTCTCGTTATATATCATAATACTTCGTGCTGTAATATGCAATATACAACTCAGCCTCATTGGATAATAGATTAATAAATGCCAAGAAGGTGGACAAGAAAAAAAAGCCTGTACCAAGCAAATAATGACCTCATGCCTTTTAAAAGATTACGCTAAGACAAATAGAACAACATTATTAATATGCTCTAACGATTTTAGCAAAGGGTACTACAGAATATTGCGACCTAAACTCGTTAAATTATTAGCCAATCTAGGATGTGGACATAATGATACAAGCGTTGCAAGCTTTATATGAATTGAAAATCTTCAAAACTGCAATTATAAATGCAAAAATAGAAATAAAACAAGGTGGATTTTCAAGCAGGCTGCTGTTTATTCTTGACATGGACATACTCGCAAAATTGATAAAAAATGTGTGTTAAAAGATGGGTATCTTAAGTCGATATATGGTTTGATGTTGATGGACAATACTGTCCTGGTGACGACATCAAGAGACATGCTTTTGAAACATTATGACCCTCTAATTCAGTTTTGTGATGAATATGATATGCTGATAAGACAAAGTTCATGGTGATAAATGAAAAAAATGGCGACAGAAAAAGGTGGGTTAACAATCTATCGTACTGACAACTACGTATATCTGGGAACTTACTTTCCAGCCAATGGTGATATTGTAGAAGATATCAAAAAACATGCAAATTTGAAATTGAAGCATGTAAATAAATTCAACACATTCTGTTACAAAAACCAGTCAATGCCATTAGTTTTCAAGAAAAAGAAGTTTGAAGCAGTGATACTGTTACTGTACAGATGCAAATCATGGTTGACAGATGATTACAAAACAATCGAGACACTATATATGAATGCTCTTAAATCTCTGTTAGGTGTACGTAAGCAAACACGCAATCAGATAGTAATTACTGAGTGAGGAGCTTTAGAAGTGAAAGAAATAGTAAGAAAATGTCAAAATAAATTTATCAAAAGGAAAATGATTGATACTGATGAACCATTGACAAAAGCATTTATCTTATGTAAAGAGAAAACACAAGATCATTCTGATTTATACAAAATGTAAGAGATTATGAGTTTAATGCAAGGGAAAATGAGAAATTGTGATGAGAAATAACACAAAAACAAAAATGAAAACTTATTTGATCCTCAACCCAACTCTACAAACACATGATATGTACAAGTCGAATAATAATTATGTACCAGACTACAAAAAAGTAGAGACAACCCGTTTTAGGACGGGTTCCTACTGACTAAGAATAGAAACAGAACGTTGGCCAAGAACACTGGCAGAATTACATATATGCGACTATGTTACTAATCAAGTAAAAGATGAAAAGCATGTTATATTGAATTGCAATTATACGAAAGACGTGTGCGCAAAACATGGTTGTAATAGTAATGAATCACTAAGTGAAGTATTAGAAGATGTGAAGAATATTAATTTTATTTATGAAATCATGAATATGTACAAATAGTTAGGCTCTGTCTGAAGAATTACTCAAATATGACAAAGAAACAAGAATTGAAAACTCTATGGTCAACTGTAACTTTATAATTATAGGTTAACTTGTAATTGTTGTTGTAAATTTCTAGTATATTGTGCCCTTTAATAATCAGTGACAATAAATCACATACATACATATGCTGGCTACACCTCAAGGTGTAGCAAGTGCCTTGATTGTGTGTTTTTAATCCTTAGATTTTATAACACTACAATTATATTGCATAGAAATTCCAAATCTTACAAAGAAATTCTAAGAAATATGTTAAGTAAAGAAAGCGTCAAGGAAAATGACAAGGAGAAAATATCAGAAAACAGGCCAATCAGGCAGCAATCGTATGGTTTCGATTTTAAAAAGTTTTCAAAATTTCAAAATGTTTTTTAATGATGACATGATGGTTATATCATTAGAAAATGCTATACAGGGGAATAAAAAAATGACTGCACTTCCACATTTTATCAGTGATTTGACAATATGCCGGATTTTGTAAACTCAAGTTGAATTTGTCGGAAATTTTCATTTTCGCGCAAAGAAAACATTACATTGCATTTTGAACTCTGAAAAAATGTAAACAAACAAAGAGACCAAGTAGCAGGCAGCAGGAAGATAAATTAAATCAAAGATTTAGTCTGTAATGACATATGTGATAAAAGAAGCTAAAAACTACTCTTCTTGATGGAATGAATTTAGCATGTGTAGCTAGAGTTCGGATTTGACGCTAAGCGAAGTAAAAGAAGTTGTTTTAAATATTCAAAATTAAGTGATTAGATACCTTTTTAAATGTTTTTATTACTTTTATACACTTTTGATTATAAAAAGATTGTATATGGTTGCTCTTGATTTACAAAAGTTTGATAGAAAATGAGTAAGTTGATATTTGTTCATTTTTCTTTTGATTTTGAATTTTTAATCCACTTCATTTTGTCCGGTGTCACCTAAGATTTTAACTCCCCTAAATTATGACTCCCCAGTTAACATAAACTGGTTTAAATTGACTCTCTAGTTAATATAAAACAGTAATTATTAACTCCCCACCAAATGCTGCTGGGCCAATGATGGGGGTGCTTACTCTTCAATTTGACAGCTATAAATACTATTGAAACTTTGGGCATGAGCACGATAATGAGTCGTTTACAATGAGTCAAATCACGCGTAAATGGGTGAGCATGGGGAATATGAATACTGATTTACTTGAAAGAGCACTCGGGTGCTAATAAGTTGGATTATTTTCGGGGGTGCTTTTTCAAGGGGGCACTATCTCGAGGGGGGCACTAAATTGAAAGTTGGACTTTTAGGGAGAGCGCTTTTTCCAGAGGGAAGCACCAAAAAAGTAAAAAGAACAAACATAAAGCGATTACTATATCTATTATATCTATTTATTATTAATCAATATCAATGTCAATATCAATATCTCTCATTTTGATTTTACAATAGAGGATGTACATTTATTTAAATTTCCAAAGGTAAAACATCATATATCATGTAATACCTTAAAAATGATGCTTTTTCACTAGTTTTTATCATTGGTTATTTTACAGATTTACAAAAGTTTTTTAGACCTCCTGAGCAAAAAGGGGGGAAGAAATGAGCAAAATTAGGAAAATAGGGAAGAATTCGTCCTCCATCCATTAAGTATCTTACAACGACGATGCTTAACTTACATGAAAGGAAGTGTGCTGAAAGATGACACCACTACGCATTGGTGGCACAAAAGGACATAAAGGGACACATCTAGTCAATGTTGTCATCGCCGGACAGACCCTGACAGGTACCTTATAGTTAGAAATTGACTATCCATAAGAATTATGAGTTGTATATTGAGAGTAGAGACAAAAAGTACTAGCATAATTGTGATGAAAGGTCAAAAAATCTGAAAGTAAATCTCAAAGCTGAAACTTTTATTAAGAATCATGACAAATAAATTGGATTATATTTTTAGGGGATTTTGCTTATTCTAAAGTTTATGTGTGCCATCTATTGGAAATTTGTTATTACAGGGAGCCTTTTATGCTTTCAATGGTCATGTTAAATGTGGCCAAAATAATCTATTTGAAAGAATACCTCTTTTATTAAGCTTGATTTCATATTTTCTGTAAAGACAAAATGCTGGCAGCAATCCTTGCCTTGGTCAATTTAAAAGTATCACAATTTCATTGTTTCTTAAAGTCAAAATTGATGATATAATTTTTGAATAAAGCAATCAGATACTTGATGATGTAGTCTTCAAACAATCAATCAGCTAAATTACCCCAAATTTAGTGAAGCATCTTTTTCTTTGCACTTCAAAGAATATTTAGTGCATTGTTTTTTTAATTTATTACCCCTCAAATTGGTCCTATATATTCTTACAGTGTTCACCACCTAGCAGCTGTTTGTTTACTTATTTGTCATTCTTACTATTTTCAAGAATAAAGTGTAAAATCCATGCTCTTTATCTTGTTTGGGTCATAAGTCAAACATTGTTAACTCTCATAGGTTCCTGGTTGAGTTTGTATGTGTTTATTTCTGAAATGTAGAATATTTCAATGATGGATATGGATATGGTGTATGGTCTTTGGCTGGCATACCAAATACTTAGAAATATCAGCATTTGATTCATTGTGCTATTTAGATTGCAAAAGTATAAAGTGAAGTTTATGAAAATTAAAGTAAAATGATTGAAGTGTAGGAAATTATGCACACTTAAACCATTGAAATTTGTGTTATGTGTTGAGGGGTTTAATGCTTGAAGGGGAAGAAAACAAATTTTCTAAACATTATTAGTATCAGTACCATTTGTTGGTTACAATATGAACACCTGGTTTCCTATTTTCCTGGTTTCCTGGTCTCAGTTAGAGGCTGAAAGTATCTTATTTGCCTTTTTCATTCAACTGATTTCATATTTTGCATCAAGACAAAATGCTGATAACAATCTTCTGTGAGTCGAATATTTTTATGGTGTAATTCTAAGCCAACAAAAGGGCAATTTAATCCTTGAATTGTAAAGAATCCTTTATGATTTTTATGAACAGTGGGATAAATGATAGATATTTGGTCAATCATTTATAGGTTTAATGAAATTTAAAACACTTTTATTATCTTTCTAATTTATTACTGTAACTAGTTTTCAGAGTTACATCAGACATTATCAGTGGTTAAAATAAAATGATAGTAAAATCAAAAACATAGTAAAAAATGTTTTCAAATTTGTTTGCATAGGAACGATAAAAAATACTAAAGTACTAAGTGGATATAATACCTTATAAAAGACTTATTAGATTTCTCATTGACAGCATTCAATTATGGCAAATTTGCAATATTTTTGATTTAACTGTCATTTGATTTTAACCACTAATGAAGTCTGACAATCTGACCAATAAAACAGGAAAATTAATGAACTTTTTGAGACAATCCATTAATGAAAGTCATTATTGTCTCGTCAAGGAAATAAAAAGATTTCAATTTTCTCTTTACTTTTTTCTCTCTTTATTTTAGATTATTTCTTCTTCCTTTACTCTAGATAACAAAGAAAAAATGTGTGAAAAATGGCAAACAACAAAAAAGAATCTTCATGAGGTAATTTCTGACCAATGAAACAGGAAAATAAGAAAAACATTTTAAAACAATCATTTATTGAAAATACATATAGTGTAGTTGAATGGTAGAAAAAAATGGAGGAATCGTGCACATTCTGCTAAAAGCATGAAAATTGGTATGAGCATTCCTCAGAACAATACAAAACATTTGAGTCGAGGTCCCAAGAAAAAACTCCAAAATTGGCTGATTTTTAAGCCATTTTAGCCAAAAAATGGCTGATTTCCATATCTCAGGAACTAATAGTCGTATGAAGTTCGTTGAGTGCTCATTTTAACCGGAGTACCCACTTTCCTATTAGCGTTTCATATAATATGTACCCGTAAAATCACTAGAAAGGGCTCAAATGAGCTCTTTTCTTAAATAGTCACAAAGTTCTTGTTCTCATCGGCTTAAAACAGTGTTTAGTAGGACATACGATAATTTGAATTGTATCTTTTGTTTTGCATTCACAGCAGGTGTGTTAATGGTTTTCTGATATATGGTGCAATCTGGCTAAATATATTCACGAAGGAGGTCACGAAAAAGTTAAAACAACATCTGCTTGGAAGCAAAAATTAATGACCTAGCTACTTTTCCTTAACACTGTTTCATTCATTTCAATCGCCCAAAATATATCTTTTTCGTTCTTTTGAATTTTCAAAAACAATTAGCCTTTATTTTAGACCGACATTACGTCTAACAGTAGTAAATTGAAGAAAAAAAACTAGCCATGGATAAAAAAATCATGTCTCCTCAGGTAAGCTCAGTTTTTCTTTAACATTAATAATTGATGTATTTATTGTTGTTCATTTCTGAATAAATGACTGAATTTGATGTATCAACATTATTAGTACATATCATATCTTATACTGTATGGTACGTGTTGATTAATTTTCTACCCTAAAGTTTTTTGAATGGGTGAAAACGAATGTTTTTGAATCAGTATAGGCAATCCTATGCTCAAGGGTTAATTTCGGACGAGAAGCCAAGTACAGATGTACTTTCCCCTCAGACTTCAGGCTGCTTTCGATGAACTGAAAGTGACGTCGTCTTCTGAGTAGGCACAAAAAATGGGGTTTGTAACAAAAACATTCGTAGAGGGGGTTGATCAAGATAAAGTGGGTTGCATATGTTAAGTTAAGTAGGAATGGGTTAAGAAACTGCTTTCTTCCTTGTAAGAGGGCCACATCACCTATTGCACTTAAAGGAGTTGTGGTGAAAGCAGATTGACAGCATTTGTGTAACGATGAGCCATGTCTCATTGGGATGTATATGCCCTTAGGTTACCCTGCAAATGCTGTCCTTGGTGAGGGCAGGGGTTGAGAATAGTAAGGATTGTAATGACAAAAAATTGAAATCCAAGATTATTTGTGATTGATGTAAAGGAGCTGTATAAGACAAAAGCTTACTTTTTCTTCTTTTACTCTTTTATAGACGAAGAATCACTCATCAAAAGAGGAAGAAATTTATATGAATACAAAATGGCTTCTGATGTTAAGAGGAGAAAAGTTCAGATCGTTAGCCCCAATTCGTCATGTTCTAATACTTTATCCGATTCACCCAATGTCTCAAAAATAGAATGGGATTTCTGTTTCATTTGTCAATTGAATAACAAAATTTCACTTCAAGACCCTTCGAATAATCCTCTTGGAAAAAAAGAACGAAAACCAGAATTAATAAAAAAGTCTTACAGCAGTTTGGCAAATAATATAATTGCTCTAGATGATATCGATGACTTGCCTGTGACACTAAACCCAAATTTGCTAGAAAACAAAACAAATCTTTGTAACTTTCTTTATGAAAATAAGGCAAAATATCATAAAAAATGTAAAAAATATTTTGATGATGATAAGGTAAAGAGAGCTATAGATCGCCACCAAAAAGAAGATAACGAGAAAAAAGATAATCCAAAGCGCAAAAGAAATGATAAAAAGTCTAACGAAGATGAAAATATGTTGTGTTTCTTCTGTGAAAAAAAAGAAGAACAAAAACGAGTACTACATAAAGTTCAAACATTAACGCTAGATAAAAAGGTTCGAAAAGCTGCAATAGAACTTAATGATACCATTTTACATGCCAAACTTCAAAATGGAGATATGGCAGCACAAGATGCACTTTACCATTCAGATTGTTTATGCAAAATATACCGAGAAGCACAGAGAAAAAGATTTGGTGAAGAAGTTAGTGATGATTTTCGGAAAGTTCATGGTCTTGCCTTCTCCAAAGTGATATCTTTTATTGACGAAACTGTTCTTTCAGCTGAAGATGGTACTACTGTCCCACTTTTCAAACTTTCTGATTTATCAAAATTTTATTCCGAAACTCTTGAAACTTATGGCATTATTGGTTATAAAGCTCATAGCACAAGGTTGAAATATAGAATCATGGCATGTTACGACGATATGTTTGAAGAAAAGAGTGGCAGAGAAATTATACTTGGATTTCGTAGGGATTTAGCTGACGTCATTATATCAGCAGAAAATATTGACTATGATCATGAAGGTTCTATTTTAGCCGACGCGTGCAAAATTTTAAGAAGAGATCTATTAAATATGCAGAACACCGTATTTGATGGCTCATTTAAAGAGAATTGTCAGGAAGATGCTATTCCTGATTCTTTGAAATGTCTCTTAAGTTCGGTATTGCACGGCACTCAGTTAACTAATCCTCATTATAAACAGTCTGTACTGACAATTGGTCAACTTATTCGTTTTAATACACTACGAACAACTAGAAAAGATACATCATCACTGTACCATAGCAAAGAACGAGAACCTCCTATTTCAATCTTCGTCAGTGAATTCATTCATTCTAGAACGAGAGATTTGACTGCTGTAGATACTTTTGCTCGTCTTGGTTTGGGAATTTCGAAAGAAAGACTACTTCAACTGTCAACTGCAATGGGTAATTCTGTTATAGATACGTTCGCACAGGATGAAGTTGTTGTTCCTCTTAGTCTTGAAAAAGGACATTTTTGTACAGCTGCAATTGATAACATTGATGTTAACCCTAAAGCTACACATTCAAACACTTCGTTACATGGAACTGCTGCTTCCATTAATGTACATCCAGTTTTAGAATCTGGCATATCACGCAAAGGCGTCTCATTAGATTTCGCAAAAGATAAATTGCAGCATCTTCCAGACAGTTATACAGATATCATTCCATTTCAATTGCCTTCTGTTACACCGCCTTTACTTAATTTAGATCACAAAAAAGATGCAAAAATTGAATACGAGCTGTTAAATACAGACTGGAAATGGCTTGAAAGCATAGAAATATTACCTTGGTCAGTATTCCACGCACGTCGTGAAACACTACCACGTAAGTTGAAAGAAGATTCTTCTGCACTTCTACCTATTTGGCGTGATGATTCAAAGTCGCCTGCAACTATTTGCCATGCACTACGTATTATTATGAAGGCAATCGCGTTTTTAAGTCCAGGACAAACTCCGGTCTGTACATTAGACCAACCGTTATTTGCATTGGCAAAATCAATACAATGGTTTCTTCCAGATGAATTTGGATTAAACAAGCTGGTTCTAATCCTTGGATCATTACATGTAGAGATGGCAACATTAAGTGCGTTGGGAGATCTATTGAATGGAAGTGGATGGTTAGAGCTAATAGCAAACAGTAACATTACTAGTTCAGGAAACAATTATCTTTTGACTGGTAAAAATGTGGCTAACACGAAATATACACATCAAGTAACATCGATGGTTCTTTCTAATCTTTTACGAAGCATTTATAACACAAGCGATGAAAAACATACAAAAGATTTTATTACATGGAGGTCAGATATGGAGAAGATAAACCCTCTTTTTCAATATTGGTCATTAGTTTTAAAACTAGAAATGTCCTTATTTACTTTCATAAGATCAATTCGTTTTAGAAATTTCGATCTGTATAAGTACAGCATCCATCAAATATTACCGTGGATGTTTTCCCTCGACCATTTCCATTATGCTCGATGGCTGTCTGTACATATTTTTGATATGGACCTTCTTGAACAAACAAACCCAAGTGTGTGTAGCGAATTTATCGAAAATGGAAACTTCGTTGTGGCCCGTACACTAAATAAATTTTCTTCCATGGGAATTGATCAAAGACACGAGCAACTAAATGCTGATGTAAAAGGCACTGGTGGTGCGATTGGCTTGACAGAAGATGAAGATAAACTTTTGAGATGGATGGTGTGTGGCCCAGAAGAGGCCCGTTTAGTACGTGAATTCAAGAAGGTGTCACTACTAAATAACGAGCATGACGATATGTACCGGCACCATGACGATTCTCCCTCATTTAGAAATAAGTTTGTTAATGATGTCCAAAACTTGGAAAATGAGTTCATGAAAGTAGGTAATCCTTTCCTACCTGGATCTACTGATCTTATCAATATTGTAACAAATGATGTTATGAGTGAAGATGTTATAAACTCAATAAAAAATATTGAAAAGATTGGAAAGGAGCAAAAGGATTGTTTCTATGAAATGCTTAAAAAAAATCCAAGTAACTTCCACGAGCCAGTTAAGGCAAACAAACTGACATTGATGAATAAATTAAAATGTAAAAGAAATAAACAATCTAAGATTCATGAGGTAAAAGAACATCTACATCTATTTTCAGAACTGTATGTTGCTTCCCAAATCCGTGGTGGTGATATGAATGATTTTTTCTCTCACGAGACATTAACATACCCTCCGTCAATATCGTCTGGAGGGCAATTGCATTCTGGAAACAAATCTGATATGGCATCAATTCTTAAGTCACTTGTCAAAATACCAGTTGATTCACAGCCCTCTTGTGAAATGCCACATGTCGATGGAGTTGTTATTGACGGTCCAGTTATTGTTCAGCAAATAAAGCCAGCAAAAAAGATAACAGTTGATCAATATGCTAAAGAATATGTATACCAATACATAACAAAGTATAAGAATAAAACACAGGCCAAGAGGATTGATGTTATATATGACACCTATCCAACTATC
>JAUKPT010000715.1:0-18153 GCA_032273505.1 Nanomia bijuga
CAACAGATTTTGATACAAACGACAATTAGTACAGGGGGTGGTAGTATTACCATCCCTCTTCCCGACCAAGGGTTAAATTGCTTTTGATAAATTGGGAACAAACTATTCTGATCTTTTTCAACTTTCTTACAAGGAAGGAGTCTCAATGAGGTAATTTTCCAAAATTAGCTGTTAGTCAGCAACTTTAAGCCATTTTGTAAATCAATTGTAATCTTAGTGTTGTATTTTTTTTGCTAGGGAACAAATCGTCAGAAGGTCAATGAAAAAAAATATATATTCAAATTTAAACCGAATTAGATTCTAAAATTACGTCAATAAAAACTCACAAACAAGTTGCATATAAATCTTTGGCACATTGTTCAGCTCAAATACTTTTGCAATTGGATATGACAATCCACTGACAACCAATGGACCAATAAATGTTCGTGGAACTACTCCTGGATAATCATGATGATCATACTACAAAAAATTAAAAAGAAATAATAATCAGGAAAATATGAAAATTCTTTTTTAGTTTTTCTTATCCATGCTGATGATGCATGTTTGTTTCACATATGAGTTAATAACATATTTTTCCAATAAGGGTTAGTAATATTCTTTAGGTTACCTTACCGTTGAAGACAACATTAGAAAACCCTTCTAAATACAACAAGCCAACCAGCAATAGACCTTCTGAGAATGATTTGTAAACTTGACAAATAGTTGCCAGTGACGTACAGTGGGTTGAGTTTTAATTAGAATCTGGGTCAATTAAACCCCAGATGTTACACCCTTCCAGTGAATTGCAAGTGGAGGAAAAGATCTGTGGCCAGAGGGTAATCATTTTTGATGGTAAAACTTTCCTACCTCTGACTGCAGAAATTTAATTTAGCAAGCCCATTTATTGCTTTTAAAACCGAGAAACTGGCAGAAATCTCGGTGAATTTATAGGACCTATCTATAAAAATAAAATTATGTTTTGAGGAAACTTCTCATAGCACTTATATTGTGCAAAAGAACATTACAATTGTGCTATTTACCTACAATACTATTGGTTAAATCAAAAAAATAGTATTTTTTGTTCCATTTTTCATGTTCTTTTTAACAGTTTATGCATTTTGATTTTAAAATTTTACTGGCTGTATTCCTATTCGGTTCAGTAAAATGTGCCAAAATGTTTGTTTGGAATTGGATCTGAGGCTTAAAATGCTTTCTTTGCCATAAACCTTTTCAGAGTTAAATTCAACATTTTGTTGTGGGGCAGAATCATGGTTTTTATAATATATTGTATAAATGTTATTAAATCCTATTCATTATATTTGTTTACGACACCAGAAAGCATCAAATATGTTGTTAACTTAAAATGAGTTTTGAATATATAATTAAATTTAATAAAAAAATATATTAAGTGAATAATTAATCATTTATGCAACGACTTCTATGCGTGGGTTTTGTCTATTTTTACCAGTTAAACAATATATGTTATGAATATTTTATTACTTTGTAAATAATCTATTTAAATCTAAATAGTCAAAATAAATCTCATTATTACCTGGGATATATTTCTACCATGGAAGAGGATGTCATGCATTGCTTGCATGTTGAAACTTTCTTCGACTTTCGTGTACGGGCAATTAAAGAGATGAGCTACCATCACCAAAATAAGGATGGCATTGAAGAACTTCATCCCAACAATCATTTTGATATCTTTGATTAGAATGGATATAACTAAACTAAGTTCATATTGCTTCCTAAAAAAAGAGTTAATTGAACAGAATGTTGCATCATAAAGCATAACAATGAACCTATAGACTAATGCATTATTGTATATCGAAGTCCGAACAGAATCAAAGATTTTAGTTTGCAAAGAAAGGGGTGGGATTGACCAAATTTGAGGCAGTTAAGAGGCCTTTGCTTACTTACTCACTATTTCTCTGCCTCATGTCCCACACCTCTTACCTCACAAGGTGAGTTTTAATTGTCTCAAACACTAATCTACAAGCCTCTAACAGACTCAAAACAGATATGTGGCGTCCATGAAGCATCATTCCCAATGTTTTAAACTTGTCAGACTAATCAAAAAAACTTTCTTCCAGTGGACTGGACGTTTGAACTTCCCAATGCAACTGAATTCTAATCCAAACCATTCATAAACTTTTTCCTCAAATTTATTGGCACATGTGTGCGCAAGCTTCAAGTATGTTGATTCATATGGTGTTTCATTATCTACTTAAACTTAATTTTCCTGTAAAACCTGCTTGATGTTGATGGTCGGGAAATAACTTACCTGCAAACTCCTGCCACCATTTTCTGTCAATTAACCAAGTTCAATATCAAACTAATTAATCATTCAACGATGATTTAAGATTGTTTGATTAGCTGAAAAGGCACTATGATATATGGCAATTTACTGTATCAGTAAATTGACCAAATTGCCAAGAATTCTGAAAACTGTTCTGGAAAAAAAGTTACATGTGATGAAAATTGTTTATCACGCCAGACTGCAACCAATGGTAAGAATAATACATTTTAAGAATGCTCATATAAGCATTGTTTCCTATCAAAAATAATTTTCTTTACAAATGAAGACATTGCTATGTAACTTTGGTTGACAACATTTGCAACAAGTTACAACTTGGAGTAAATCTAATTGACGTGACATAGATTACAAAATCAAAAAAGAAGTAAGTTACACAATCTTGCTACTTCCTTCTTTCTTGGTTGTAAAATTGATTTTTATGCACCACCTACTTCTTTCTTGACATGAACATACGCTAAACTAAGCATTTTCAGGGTTTCTCATTTGCATGAATGAAAAGAGCACACTTAAGTATACTACTCTGAGTAGAATGAATGAATAGGATCTTTATTGATCTGTGACCTCTGAATTACAGAATTATATATCATTGAGTCCATGGAGGCTGACTCAAACTTGATGTAATGAATGTAAGAAGAGCCAGAAGGGGAGGGCTAACACACATCAAAAATCCATTATTTTCTTGTCACAATATGCCATTATCCGTTAAAACCTGACATTTTCTGTCAAGATCTGTCATGATGGATCCCACAGAAAATGACGACGCCGCTTGTGGGTAGGGGGGATTGGGGCTGGACCTAAGAAGGAAAATTATGAAGGAAAATTATTTGATCTTAGTTTCAGGTTCCGAATAATCGCCCCAGTCCTGTTTGTTAATTTTTAGAAATTTTTCCACCCAGTTAAATCTTTACAAATATAAAGGGGGTCCATCTATACGTTCTACACATCAGGATGCAATGTGTCACTTTTTTTAGAGATTTGCCAGGAAGTACCATACCTTATTACAGGCATAACACTGTCTTTTATTGTCTTTATCACTAATTAAGGCAAGGACCTGAATAATGTGAATAATGATTTCAGATTATTAGCGTTGCACATTAAATTTTGATGAAATTCTTCATGATGTCTTGAAATGTGTTTTATAACAATTTTTGGAATATCACAAATTTTATTCAAAATTATCTTCCTAAAGAATGGTTCTGAATTTGATAACAGGTTAGTACCATTTAATTTCTGGTGTGGTGGGGTGATCTCAAATGGTGTAAACTTAACAAGAAAATATCATGATGTAGTATCATGTACTGGTACTGATAAGCCCCCTGAAAAATAAGGTGGATTTTAAATTTTCTTAATATTGTTTAGCTGTTTGTTTTTGAACCAATATATTGAATTTTATAATTGCCATCTGTGAACAATTCAAATTATATAAAATTATGTCTTTTTCTGTTGTACCTCATCTGGCCAAAATTGATGGAAAATGAAAGAAATCGATGGAAAATGACAATATGATTAAAAATGTCAGAAAAGGATTAAGGTATGGTTTGGGCCCTATTCAAGCTAAGTGAAACTAAACAAATTTTGACGAAGAAACACAATGAATTATCAACAAAAAGCTTGTTTTCCTATTACACTGAAAAACTATCTACAAATATATTAAAGAACTGTACAAATTTACAAAATAACAGAACAACACCAGAAATGCTTCCTTAATTTCAATGTTTTATTATTTTTGCTTACATGCAATGTTCATGTCTCGATAAGTGTAATGAAGATTAAAATGGGGCTAGAAAATGGGAAATGAAATAGTTTTGAGAAAAATAAGGAAGATAATTTTAGCATATGTATTAGTGTACAGGTGAAATAATAAAACATGCATCTATGATAAAAGAATAACAGAAAGGTTTTCAAAAGCACTGCATTTTGCTCATGTTCACATCATTTTGACTCATGATCACAATTAAAAAAACATTGTGAAAATATATAAAAATATCGGTAACTTTTCAATTAATTGAAGTGGAAGACATTTTGAGACCTTATTTAAAACATTTACACCTTATCTATTTGCACTCATATCTTCTCTATGTATATTTCAATGATGAAACAACTGAATCTACACCATTCCAAGCTAATTCAACTCAATCATGCTTAAAATTGATAAAACAAAAATTAGAGCGTTAGTTAATAAAACAATAAAACGCACTCAAGGTTATGACAAAATTGTTGCCTTATTAATATAGAACTTTGAAGTCTAAAAAAATAAAATTAAGTATAAATTAAAACACACAAATGTATGTTAACACAAGGTCATGATCACTTCAACTTTTTCTTCTTGGATACAGATGAACTTTTCTTAGTCTTGTTTTTAACTTTACCATCAGATAAATGCTTTTTTAGGTGCTCCGCAAATATTTCAGGCCTTATAAACGTTTGTCCACACTCTTCACAATGATTTATCATTTGTGAATCCTCTTCAGATTGAATAGCTTCTTCATCAGTACGTTCATTTTCACTTGATATAGCATGAGTTCCTCCATGATGGATTTTATCCATATGAGATTTGATTTCAGTTCTTGTTTTGAATGTCTGATTACATGAAGAGCAATTATACATCTTATTGACACAAGGTTTTTTGGATGGTATACTCTCATTCGTGCTCTTTTGCGAAAGTTTAAAACTACTCTCATTTGTGTGTGTTGCTTTATGAGATTTGTATTCATTCAGTGTTTTAAAATCTAAATTGCAAATATTACAACTTATTATCTGGGTACCATGAGTCGAAATATGGTTCAGTAAAATTTCTTCTGACTCAAAGTAGAAATGGCAAAGTTTACACCGAAAGTCTGTCTTTTGTTTATGTATAACAACATGCTTCTCGCATTGAGGCACTCCTTCAAACTCAACTAAACACAAACCACATTGAAATTTATCGTTTTTATGGAGACGTTCTCGGTGCTTATCTAGATCAGTTTGACTGTAGAAGAACTTGCTGCATAACGAACAAGATATACTTTCATTTTTCTTCATATGAACAATACTGTAGTGGTGATGAAGTTTTGAAAGAGACAGAAACTTTTTATTACATAAATAACAAGTCAACGTCTCCTCGTCCATACTTTTCCCATGTGCAATCTTAAAATGTTCTAAGTATAAGTGTTTCGTCGCAAAGCGGTCATCACATAAACGACACTCGACTTTCAGAAGTTCAGGATGATTTGTATTAGTGTGTTCTTCAAATTCTTTTTTATGCCTGGAAGTGAATTTACATTGCATACAGTATCTACGTTTACTTATTCTAAGAGAAATACTAGTATCATTTTGATGAGAGGTATGCATATGCCACTTCAAGTCATGACGATACACTTTTTCTTTACAACATAGACAAAACAAATCATTCGAATTTTTATTTATACCACGGTTGTGCATTTTCTTATGTTTGGATAGTTCAGATGCATTTTTCAAGATACAATCACAGTATCTACAAATATTTTTGGAGGATAATCTTCCCTCTTCACTTGATAAACTAGCGTTTATTTGCTCAGATTCGTTGCCACTTTCAACTTCATCTTCAACTTCAGACACCGAAACCTCATCTTCCTCTTGAGATTCATCTTCTGCTTCTGCCTCTTCTTCACAGTCTTCTGTTTCTACCACTTTTTCAACTTTTTTCTTCTTTATTGCAATCTTTTCTTTGGCATCACCTGAACTGGAGTTTAAAACTTTTTCTTTCACGGACTTACAGACTTTTTCTGCTCCCTTTCGAGTTTTACCACCATGCAAAAACTGAAGAACATCTTCATTTATTACACGTTTCCGCCCACTAACCCTTCTATTTGATGTTGATTCCTCTTTTGCTGACGATTCTGAAGCACTTCTTTCTCTTTCAGGACTACTAGCTAGTTTTGACACTTTGGTTGTACTAGCAACATTACATTGTTCTTGAGTTGATGTTACACTCCTATCATCGTTTTGTTCTACACCAACAGCACGTCTTCTAAAGGATGGTGTCTTCTCCAGATCTTGAGTATAGAAATCCTTATGTTTTGTTTGTAAATGTATTTTCAAGCCGCAAGTTTTGTGAAATCCATTACCACAAAACAAACAAATAAACAAATAAGGAACATTAAAGAACTTCTCAGGGTTATTTTGATGGACTAACAAGTGTGTATCTAATTCACTTTGACACGAAAAGAAAGCAGGACAATCATTACATTGCAGTTTCACAGATTCAATTCTTTTGGATTTTTTTTGGCTAGATACGAGTTTTTTAGTTGACACTTTTGGTTCTGTTACTTTATCATCTTTTTCTTCTTCATTTGACGAACTTTCTATTATTTCTTCCTCTGTTTCTTCCTCAACTTCAGAGCAAGAATCATCACTATTGTCAGAGACATCTGTGACAACATTTTTATCTGGCTTCTTTTCATCTTGTTGACTGACAGAACTTTTATTATTTTTTTTTTCTACAGGATATGGTTTCTTTTTAACTTCAGCTTTATTGTCTTCAGAGCAAGAATCATCACTATTGTGAGAAACATCTGTAGCAACATTTTTATCTGGCTTCTTTCCATTCAGATTTGCTTGATTCTTATCTTCGTCTGCTGCATTATCTTGTTGACTGACAGAACTTTTATCATTTTTCATCAAAGAAAGACTCTTTTTTACAGGAGATGGTTTCTTTTCAACTTCCTCTGTTTCTTCCTCATCTTCAGAACAAGAATCATCACTATTGTCAGAGACATCTGTGGCAACACTTTTATCTGCCTTCTTTGCATCAAGATTTTGTTGATTCATATCTTCATCTGCTGAATCATCTCGTTGACTGACAAAACTTTTCTCATTTTTCTTAAAAGAAAGATTCTTTTTTACAGGAGATGCTTTCTTTTCAACTTCAGCTTTATCATCTAATGTATTAACACTGCTCTTACTAACAACTCTTCTATTCTGCTTGTTTACAATATTTTTTCGTGGTGTTGATGTTTTGAAAGGAAAGGTCTTAGATTCTCTTTTCAGTTTGAACGAAAAATTGTCCCTCTTATTTTCTGTCAATCTGTCATCTTCTTCTGTACATTTCTCTTCAATTTTCTTCACTTTTAATTTTTCTTTTTTGTTTCCTGGTTTACCTTTTATGTTGGTTGGAATATTAGGAACTTTATCTTTTGTGGTGCCTAGAACTTTATCTGACTTCTTTGGAGGCACAGGTCTATTTTCTTTGTCTACAACTTTGGGAACACTTGGCACTACTTCTGTTTCTTTTTTCTGATTTACATTTTTAGAAGAAATCTTTACCTTTTCTTCATCATACAGCCATGGATGAGTGTTTTTGAAATGATTTAAATATGGTGATGATGTAAAATATCCTTTACCGCAAACAGCACAATTGAATGGGTAAGGTGATGGTGCTTGAACTCCTAGTGTAGCTTTATTATAAGCTATTCTATTATTTGTTGATGCAATCTCTTTGTCAGATGTTATTACTTTTGCTTCCATCTCCTTTTCAAGTTTTGCCTGTTGCAAAACTTCACGCCGGTGCACAACTGCTAGATGCGTTTTTATAGATGTCTTACGAATCAACTTCAAACAAATAACACAGCAAATATTACGACCATTAAGAACTGAATTTGACTTTGCATCATAAACATGTTTCTGAAGATGTAATTTTAGGTCATCAAATGACGACATTTTCCACTCACATATAGTACAGTCAGGTGTAGTTAACCCAAGGCAATATATCATTACTTCCTCACTGCAACTTGGAGCTTTGTCAATGTCATTTACTGGTTCAGACTTTTCATTGTCTTTAACTAAAACAGTCTGTTTTGGTGTTGTTTTCAATGACGGTGCTGTTTTCACTGGTGGTGCTGTTTTCACCTTCTCTTGCAGTTTATCAGCCTTAAATTTCTTTTTTGAACTTTCAGTACTCTCATTCATAGTTTTTCTTTTTCCCTTTCTTTTTGATCGTTTTAACTCTATACTTGGTACACCTTCTTCATTTTGATTCTCTGACACATTTGACTTTTTATTATTGGAAGTCTTAGAGGAACTTTGTTCTTGTAGCTCATTGTGGATAAGTTCTTCTTGTCCTAAGGTAACTTTCTTTGTTTCACTATCTTCAACATTTCCCTGAGTAACTTGTTTTGTTTTCAGAGAAGTGAAATTACTATTTTCATCAATTTTGCTAAAATTATTTTTTCTGTTATTTTCAGAATTACTTTTTCCAGAATGCCTCGACACATCCTGGACACATCTCTGAACTCCTACTGTTGTAAATTCATCTTCAGATTTTGGAATAATATTTGGTGATATTTTACCAATTTCCTTGCCCTTGGTATCACTTATCTTTGTCCTTCGAAAACATATAACTAATGGTTTACGAGATTCCTCATTATCATATTTGACAGGTTCATCAGAATCTACATTAGAATCTTCTTTCCCATCTTCGTTTGCATCCAATTGTGATTCTTCTCCTTGATTTTCCTCAGTAGCATCATTGTTATCCTGTTGTTTTTTCCTATCCCCTTCCCACTGATCAACTTGTAACTTATCAAGCAAAACTTTAACTTGCTTCAAATCTGCCTTTGGACTATTTTTTATATTTTGCTTAGATTCTACATCAACTATCATAGATTGGTTATCTGAAGAGGATGATGATAAATTTAATGAAGTACTCCCCTCGTCACTAACATCTATACTCTGCTTCTTTAGAATTTCATTACCCTTATAATGAGTCAGACCCTTTTTAACAATCTCATGATGACATTTATTTGACTCGATCAGCATATGTTGCTTCAATTCTGATTCCATCATCAGTAAATCACAATATGAACATTTCAAATAGGATGAAATGATTGGAAGATCTTTCTTATGACTAATCATGTGACTTGGTATATCATTCAAACTTAGTAGAGCTGAACACAACTGACAATTTATATTTGACAGTAAGTTGAACTTTTTATAAAAATCAGAGTGTTTTGTTTTCATATGTGTGTGAATTGATTCATGATTAAGATTCAAATAACAATAGGCACATTGAACTTTGTTTGGTAATCCTTCATGTTTGTTTAAATGTGGAATGACATTGTCATTCTTGAGGAAAACGTAACAATATGGACAAATATAATAGTTGAATGAAGCCCTTGAAGAAGCTCTTGGATGAATCAACTGTTTGTTATTTTCAACTTTCAATTTATAAATAGATTCCAAGTTTCTTTTCTCTGCAAGTAGCCACTCAATAGACCAGTTACATAATACATCTTTCTTATCAACACTTTCATCTTCACATTTACTGACAACATATTTCTTCACATAATATGAGATACAATCAAACATTTGTTTATCACTGCTGGATGCTACTTCTTTATATTCTGTAGAATTCATATGTTTCTCCAGCTCTGATTGAGAGGCAAACACTTCACAGCACACTTGACATTTATCAATACCTTCATCCGACTTATCAAAATTATTGATGGTTTCACTTATATCTAGAATACTACCATTTTCATCATAATGTGATTCCATGTGATCTTCCAATTCAGCACCGTCTTCAAACTTGGACCTACAAATAAGACACTGTACACAGTGAGGCAACGTATGTGTTCTCATATGGACGATGAAAGTCAGTTCACCCTCAATATTTTTACGACATACTTGACAATGAAACAATCTGGAATCTTGCAAATATATTTCAGGAATTTTGTACGAAATATAAAAATATGCTTCAGGCTCATCTAAAAGTTTTTCTTTCAATCTACTATCTTCTTCTAATCCATCATCATCAATTTCGATTACCATCTTGCCATGTTCGTCTCTTGGAACATTCGCCTCAAGAACATGTAACTGTGAGTGTGTTTTTAACTCACCGACTGTATGAAATGTCTTGTAACAACAAAAACATAGAAAACTTTTATGATTTACGAAAGTGTGAGATTTGAGTTCAAGAAGAGAATTGAAGTATTCTTTACAGATGTAACAGTATTCAGATTTGACATTAATGTGGCCAAATTTATGTTTCCATAGATATTTTGAGGATCTAAAACTTGAACCACACACATCACAATTGTTCTCACATGATGAAAGTATTCCTGGGAATTCAACAATAGCAAAAAACGAACAATCTGCAGTCAGACCATGGATTTGGTCTAAATGTGAGATACAATCATCCTTTGATAGAAACAGACAAAAACAAATAGAACACTCAGCTTTAAAATATTTTTGCTCAACCAGACATTTTTCTGCCTTCACTTCCAGCGCACTGCTATTTTCATCTAAACTATTTTCCAAGATTGATTTTTGTTGACAGACTTTAATGTTCAAATGATGTTCTAATGTTGCCTCGTGAAAAAATAACACACCGCAATCCTTACATTTTAGATTGGAACTTTCAATAGGTGAATTTTTACTATTATTTAGGCAACTTAAATCAGCACAATCACTTGATCGACTTTGATATAACTCTTTTATCAGATTGTAAACAGCAGCATCAGATATATGTTGAACCCATGAATCATTTTGAGAACTCCATTCTGTATTGTGATACTTGGCAAGATGTACAATTAACATTGATTTATTAGACATTTTAACATTACATATATAACATTCCAACATAACTGCAACATGGGAATCAATATGAGTTGATAGAGAAGATATTTTTGTCTTGCATACATGACATGGCCAATCAACAATAACAAATTGGCAATTAATTTTTTCAGATGTTTCGTGTTCAACTTTGATTAGGTGCTCGCGTAATGATTCATAATCCAGAAATGGGCAGTCACAAAAGTCACAAATAAAAAGACATGGTAGAGATGGATGCATGTAATTTTGATGATGGCTAATTTGTTTCATACACTGGAATTGTTTATCGCATAACTTACACATGGTCGAAAATGTGATCAATTTTTCATCCACATTCTGACATTCAATGCAATCACAAGAAACTTCAAGACTTAGATGTTTTACATCCTCAATTTCATTTAGTTTGAAAGTACCTTCCTTAGATTTACAAACTGATAAATGATGGTCAAATGATGGAATATCTTTGAAGACTGTACTACATTTATCGCAAAACGTAGGATGAACAGAACACCATTTATGATAATCATGAAAATGATGTAATGCATGTTTTTCATCACAGAGAATCATTAAGCAAGAAAAACATCGATTGTGAACTGTTGAAGTCAACCTGTCATTGCCCTCAAAATAAACTGAGTCACATTTCATATCATCACTATATTTCTCTTTTCTAATCAATTCATCATTACTTTCAATTTGGATTAATTTTTCAGACACGCAATCACCTACTCTTTCTATAGTCATAGTTTTCTTTGGTACTTCACCAGATAGAAAAACTCGATAACTTCCAAAACCAGGTACATTGCATAAACCAGAGCATGATTCAAGATTTTTGATATCAGCTTGAGTAAATCTAAGCAAGCTAGTTGAACCAGAATCGTTACTTATTTCAACAGCTTCAAACTCAACATCGTACTCTAATAACTTTGTAATTTTGTGACTTTTGAGATGATAAACCAAGGCTGATAATGTACCAAATCTTGCATAATGTACAGCTAAATAGTCACAAACAAAACAAGGATAATATCCTTTAATTTCACAGTTTTTATCTTGTAAATGTTTTCTCATCATACCTTTGCTATGACATTGAAACTCACATAAATAGCAGGTAAAATCTTCTGGTTCTTGGTGAAAAGTCTTATGCTTTTTGTACGCCATATAGGAGGCAAAGAATGTTGAACAAATAGAGCAATGATGAACACCATTTCGATACTCTCCTGTTACTGATGTTTTTAATTCTTTTGGACTCGGACGAAGTAAAGTCGATAGTTTCTCTTTAAAACAAACTATAACATGCAACTTGAGTTCTATAATATCATTGAAGTCATTTTTACAAACAACACATTGTAAAGTATCATGTTCAATACTCAGACAAGATTCACTGTTAACATGCTCTTCAAATTCATTATGATTACGAAATCCAAGGACACAACGAATGCAAAGTTTTTTATCTCTCTTAATGCGACATTTTAATTTTGGTTTTACTTTTTTCAGTTTGATAAGCTTTACACGATTATTGTTATAGTTGTAAACAAGTTTAATATTAGATGTCCCGCTACACTCATGATTCTTTCCATTTTCCAGGGGCTTAAAAGATTGTTGACAAGTAATGCACTCTTTTCTGACAATTTGATGCAATGATATGTGCTTCCTTAAAACCTCTTCTGTTTGAAATATTTTCTGACATACATAACAAGTAAATTTATCAGTCTCTTTCAGTTTAACCAGTTTACAAAATTTAATCCTCTGATGTTTGATTAATTGTAGTTTTTTACGAAAGTTCTTTAAACAATAACAACACTGGTGAATAAATTCTCCAGGCATGTTATACATTGAAAGTGTAGTATGAACATCTTTTAGGTGCTTAAAATATCTTTTGGTGTCATTGAAACCTTTCAAACATATTTCACAACGATGAAGGAATGTTAAATGAGAAATGATATGCTCTGCAAGTTTCACCTTATTGCTTATTTGTACACAACACTGGGGACAAAAATAATCACATTGATCCGATTCTTTTTGTTCTTCACAGAGTTCATTGCATTTTGTATTTACAATAATTGGTCTTAGTATGCAACTTTCTTCAGATTGTCTGTCTGATTCATTTCTGTGCATTTTCTCACAAGATGTCAAAGCTGTCATAGTTACTATCAATTCATCAGATTCTTTGAAGTGAGTATCTTCAGACGTTGCTTCGTCAATGTCTGAAACTAATTCAATATTATCATCAGATTTAATAATTTCACCAGTATCAACCTTCTCACTATGGTTTAAGTCAGAATCATTTATGTTTTCATCATTGATAACCAGTTCCTCACTTGAAGTGTCCATTTGATTATCGACTGAAGTATAAAACTTCATTGTTTCATTTATACTTGACTCATGAAGAGAAGTTTCCTTTCCAGGGCTATCACAAACAATGATTTCTTCAGAAACATTTGAATTGACAGTACTACAAGATATGTTTTCGTCAACTAAAGTTTTTGGTGTCATTCCAGTTGATACATCTAAATTGGAAGGAGTAGGTTCACCAAGATTCATAGTACTTGATTGTTCATATGTGTCATCTTTTTTATCTTCTTTTGATACAACATACATAACTTCAGTATCTTCTGATAATTTACTACTTTTTTCTGAAATTAAAGTTTTGATTTCAGGTACTTGTATAATTTGTCCATCGTTATCATCATATCTTGTCACTTGTATACTTTTTTCAATCTGTTTCACTTTATCAATTGCTTGTATACCTTTGTCAATATTATTAGTTGCTTGTATACTTTTATCAATATTTTCATAGTTTTTAGTTACTTGTATACTTCTATCAATCTTTTCAACATAATTAGTTACTTGTATACCTTGGTCCATATTGTCTATAGCTACTTGTATACTTTTATCCATAATTTGAACACTTTTAGTTACTTGTATGATTTTGTCAATATTTGTGCTTTTAGAATCAGAGGATAAGAACTCATCTAAGAAATGCTGAACATCGAGGGTGGTGAGTTCATCTTCTTCTTCCCAAGAATATGTTACCCATTTAACCTCAAAATACTTTTTACTGCCGATCATTTTTGTGTTCATTATCTTTTCTACTTTCATATCATCGAACTTTTTTTTTTTTGAACAAATCTTTTCTGATTGACTTTCACTTTTAAAAATATCATCTTGAATAACATGTGCATTTTCATATTCCGTCAATGAGTTTATTGATGAATCACATTTATTTGACGTAACTAAATCACTTTTCGCAATTGTTGTAATCAATGTAGGATTGTTGTTAGACGAATCTGGGTTTATCGAAATATTTTCATAGGTTTCCAGATTTTCAGAACTAGTTGTAGAAGAAAGTTCGATAATGTTCGAAGGTTTTTTTGTACTTATTGATCTTGGAGAAGGTTCTGGTGAAGATACATGACCCATTTGTAACAATAACTCGGGTAATAACTTCATCATTTCTTGACGAAGAATTGTAGGGTTAAAAACAGGATTGCTTTTTAAATCTTTCTGATTGCTTTCACTTGAATGTGATGACTTTTTTTGAGCTACATTAATAGTCAAGTTTTTAAAGTGAGTATCATTAATATTAGTATGTTTTTGTACAGAACACTCCTTGATTTCATCAGGGTCACTACTATTTGCATCAGAATTAATCCCATGTCCGGCAACATCTAGATGTGCCTTATTGGCAAATGCAATGAGTAAATCACCAGCATCTTCATGCTCCTCTTCTTCTTTTCCTGATGAAGCAGTTTTCGAACAAGAAACGTCTTTTCCATCAGGTTTAAGTTCCTCTGTTGATTCTATTACCTCAGTTGGAAGAGTGGGTGCAGCTTTTAACAATAAACCATTTTCGGGCGACATACTTTCACCAAGATCAACCTCAATTTTAGTAGCTGCTGTATCAGGATTGCAGTTTTTATTGATAGCCCCATTAATATAGTTACTACCCGAATTATGTTTAATATCCATAAGTATTTCTGCTGCATCGATATCATCGATATAATTCAATGTACCATTTGGAGACTTATAACATTCAGTTGAAACTTCTTTCTCTTCGTCTTTTAATACTGCGTTATTCAATTTCCTGTTTTCTATTGGTATTTTTTTTTCAGCCATTGCCTTTTAGATCAGATATTGCATAAATCATGTTACTTTTTTTAAGTGGGAAAACAAAACTGTATTTAAACTTTGTTAACCATTTAGTTCCCCACTATCTGAATATATCTAATTCGGGCTGGTTTATGAATTCATTATATAACCAACCTCAAAAGCTCAGCACTGTTTACGTTTTTTCGGCAATACGGCCATGTGGGTCGCCCACATGCACGATATGCGGATTTTTTTTGATTTTTTTTTTTACTGAATACACGGATCTATTGAGAAAATAAAATAATTATTTGCGGAATTATTTTCCGTGGACTATGGCGTGCGACCAAACTGAAAATTCGTTCTGGAGCCACAAACATGGCGCGCAATCACTGAAGAAATGTGCCTGCTCACGGAGGAGTGGCTGACAACGCTCCCTCTCACACACCAGTGAGAGACAGACATGTCTACAAGCATCATAAACCAAGTAAAGACATCGCTGAAAGAAAGGCTTCAAATTGGGACTTTCAACGTGCGTGGTTTGACGAAAGATGTGAAACAGAACCAACTCCGCACAGACATGACGAAGTACAGACTGGATGTGGCGTGTATACAAGAAACGAAAATGAAAGAACTGACGAACAAAGATATCGAGGGAAACAAATTGATCTGCACCGAAGCAGATTCTGGACATTATGGATTAGGTTTCATGGTGTCACCTAGATGGAAGGAGAACATTTACAAATTCTGGCGTGCCAATGACAGGATTAGTGTACTGCAACTCCAGACGGAAAAATCGAAACAGAAGAAGTTAGAAGGAAACGAATACAGTTCGAGAATGGTTGGAAGTAAACTCATCATTAGCAAAAACGAACCAGTGGATCACATGATTAACATAATCAATGTGTATGCCCGAACATTCGAAAAAGTGGAAAAGAACCTGAAAGAAGTCGAAGATGTGTACCTCGAGATCAAGAAATTGATGACAACCTTGAAGAGGCAACAATCCTCGGTCACCATGATAGCAGGAGATTTCAACGCCAAAGTTGGAAAGAAAGCTAATGAAGAAAGATGCATCGGAAACCACACAATGGGTGAAAGAAACAAGAGCGGCCAACTACTAATCGAATTCTGCGAAAGAAACGAAATTTACATCAGCAACACGTCCTTCGAACAACCAGCCAGACACAAAACAACGGTCACAACAAAGAATTGAGAAGAAAAAGAACAAAGTGAAAAATGTGTTCAATCAAAACGACTACATTCTGATAAAATGAAACAAGAAACACAGCCTCCGCAAAGCAATATCGTACGCAGGAACAGAAACATTCAGCGACCACCGCCTTGTGGTTGCTGAAATTGAAGCAGACTGGACAAAGATGTTCATGAAGATCAACAAAAACAAACAGAGACCGAAGAAAAGAATCAACATCAGGAAATGCATCGACGAGGAAGAAACTCGGAAGGAATTTGGCGTAAAATTGGATGAAAGGATTAAAAACATGGGAAAATGGGAAGAAATAAGTGAAGCTTGCCTTACAACGGCAGAAGAGGTACTCGGCTTCGAAGAGAAAGGTTTATGCAATGTACCTGGTTTCTCATTGAAAAAGAAGTTGTAAGAGAAGTGAAAGAAATCAGAGAGAAAGAAATCGACGAAATATGTGAGGAGATCGAGAAAACAAAAGACGACGCAAGAATGTTCAAAGCTACAAAGAAAATACAGAGAAAACCGCTAGAGAGCGCAATCGTACATGACAAAGAAGGGAAATGTGTCACCCAACCGCAACAACTATATCAAGTGATAAAAGAACATTTCCACAAACAATTCTTTAAAGGAGATCAAGAAGATTTCCAAAGATTCATCGGACCACCGCGACCACTCAACCGACCAATATCATCAACAGAAGTGACAAAAGCAGCGAGTGCAATGTCCAACGGAAAAGTATCGAACGGAATACCAGTCGAAATCATCACATACGGATCAACGAAACTACACAACAAAATCTCCAGAACACTCAACAACCTTTTCAGCAAACACCAGGACATAACAACAAGAGCGTCAAAATTGATACCTCTACAGAAACCACCACCGAAGAAGAAAGGTCCAGTCAAAAACCATTGACCAATAAACCTACTGCCCATCATCCGGAAGGTACTATCTAAAGTCGGTCTAAAGAGTGCAGAAGGAGAAATAGATGGTCAACTATCGCAAACACAATCTGCATACAGAACAGGTAGAAGTACTTCTGATATTATCTGGGCGTACAGATGGATCGTAGCAAAAGTTCAGGAGCACGACATTACGATGTATGTCACCGGCAGCTTTTGATACGATGGAGAGAAACAAACTGTTGGAATACACATAAAGTTACCTGGATGAAGACAACCAGCGTATACTCAGAGTACTTCTATCAGATACAACAGTAGAAATCCAAGTGAAAGGAGCGAAACAGATCCATTCAAGAGCAACATAGGCGGGCCGCAGGGCGACAGTTACAACGGACCACGGTTCACAACGTATTTTTAAAGATCTTTAAAGAACCTGAGAGAGGAAACAAGAATAACAATGACAGAACAATTCCCAGAAGAAATCATCTATGCAGACGACTACGACAACAAGAGTGGGTAGAACAATACATTAACAACAATAAAATCAATTTTTTATTGATAGTGGGGAAGGATTAATAGTACCTTTTTTTAATTTCAGTATTATTACCTTCTAGTAAAAAAAAATATTTTATAACACTTGTGCTACCTAGTTATAGAGATGATGAAATTTGCGAGAATGAATAATACCGATGGATAGCTATTGTCTAGATTGTGGGATTTAAAAAGAGTTGATAATAAAAATGAAGTGTTACCAGTGGAAAGTATATTTAAAAAAAGGGATATTTTCTCGTAAAAGCGGTGGACAAAAGACAAGCTCAACAATGAATGTGTTAAGATATTTGTAGTTTTATACCCCTATGTTTCATCGCATGACTACTTTAAAGAAAAGAAACTTTCTTGTAGGGTTGTAGGCGAACTTCTTTTGTTTCGATGTCCTTAACTACTTTGTTTCATTATTTTTGTAGTAACTCTATCTCTATGTAATATATATAAACTTGTAATATCAAGGTTCGAGGACGAAGCCCGACAACCGGATATTAGAAGTTTATATATTGCTTACATAACGACAATAATCGTATTTTTTCCAGCACTGT